>PNEQ01118512.1:0-14249 GCA_003012365.1 Medauroidea extradentata
TTTTTTTTTTTTTTTTTTTTTTTTTTTTTTTTTTTTTTTTTTTTTTTTTTTTTTTTTTTTTTTTTTTTTTTTTTTTTTTTTTTTTTTTTTTTTTTTTTTTTTTTTTTTTTTTTTTTTTTTTTTTTTACTTCCATTTGTGATTCAGTGGATACAGAGAGTATGTGTTGGCACTCATTTTTTGAGTAACCCAGCTTTGAAGTCTGATCAATGTATTTCCGTGTACGAGTTACGTTGACTATGCCAGTCAGAACCAGGTTACTCCGACACTCTACACGTCTGTGATTTGCGGGTAGAAACCCAAGAACCCGAGAGTGTTAATACGCCGCTGGTACTCGCGTGAGTCGACGGATTTTTTTTGTGACTCTCATCGTGGCCGTCCCAAGAGATGGACGGGCCTCGTCGGAGCCGCGGGCATTCGCGGGAGTCCGCATATTGGATTAAGATTTGCTTCTTCGTGGTCGTCACAAGGGCGTTGACGTACACACGGTTGCCGCGATCGCAGGCGTGGTTAGCCGCGAATTTCGAGTGCGTTTATATTTTAAGACTCGTTTATCGTCAACAAGGGTGTACACTCGTGGGTCGCCTTTCTTGGAGACGCGGCGGCACAGAAGAAATAAGTATTAAGAGAAGCGACGAGACGTGGTTTTTATCGTACTCGTTATCTCTTTGGATTTCGATGACGTCGCAGTTCGCAGAAGTTTGGCTACCTTGAAGTTTAATAGGCTTTATTTTACTTTCCGTGAGGAAATTAACACGTAAGTAACGTCATATTTACCATTTCTAAATATGTACATGAGATACTAACAAATTAAATTTGTCTTTGTTTACATTCCTGTACGCCCCGGGAGCTGGTACAATAACAATAGTTAATAAGTTCCATTATTTCGCTTCTAATAGAGTTAGTTATTATCTGATGTTGAGCCTCGAATCGTCATGTTTCCCATTTTTAAATATTAAGCTAATATGCAAACTAATCACAGTATCTCCAGCACTACAAGTGGTTACATAAACCTGTGTCTCTAATCCACGTGGCAATGTTTATATGCCTGTACGCCCCGAGAGCTGGTATGATAAGACTAGGCATAATATTTTAATTGATGTACCCTTCTGCCGACTGTATGAAACGCAACACAATTTTTTTATATATAGCTATTAAGATTTTTAACAGTGTGCCACATCATATAACAAGTTTAACTTACAGTAAATTTAAGATCTTAGTTACTAAATGGCTTATTGTAACCCCCTTTTATGGTCTCGCTGAATTTTTTGATATGCCTACTGATGCACTGTTTTTAATTTAATAAGTTTTATGACGAAAGCCATAACAATGTAATGTGTTCTATGGTTAATAAAAATGTATGTATGTATGATAACAAAAATGGAAAAGCTTTCCTTGTCGCTTCTGTTAGCATTATTTATTCTGTGGCGGCGGTGTGCGGTCGTTTCCTAGAGGAACTCCAGCGCGTATGACTTATAGACTGAATCCGGAGTTTTTGCAGTATCAAAAAAAAAAAAAACATCCCTGTGTTGCTATTCAGTATAAGTAGCACCTACAATAAAAACTGGAACATTTATTAAAATTAATATAGTTACTTCTCTCCACATAACCAAGGGAGGTTATAGAGTTCAAAAACATACGTCCTTTGACCACGAAGCGGAGGTGCAAGTACAAACTGGTGAAATAATCGTTTTGCGAAAATCGTGGGTGCCTGATTATAAATCATTCGTCTGCTCTGTATGTACAAGTGTACGACGCACAGTTTGAGCTGTCAGGCCGAGCATTCGTAGCGAGTACTCCCGTCTTGCAGCCTGGTGACCCAGCACAGTAATGGTTTGATTGATATATAACTGGCCGAGGATGTTCGGAGAAGCCGCGCCCAGTACTTCGGATCCTTTATAAATATAATTCCTGGAACCAACACACGCACATCCGCCTTCAGTCGTCGGCTTGTTCATCGATGCGCGCCTAACACCGTCCGTCCGGATACGGCTTGCGCTACTCGTATTGAACATAAAGAATGTTTCAGAGAGAAGAACTCATTTTTTGTTTGTATGAAACAGTGTTAGTTTTGTAGACGTTACTTGGGAGTACATTATCCTCTTACAAAAAATAAAAAATAGCTCAGCCAGTTTTCCCATTATGGCATTTCAAAGTCAAAATTTGCGTGTTTATATTTCATATACCCCCCGAAAACCAATCAACATAATGAAACGAAATAATTCACAAAGAAAATACATGGCGCTGGTTAGGGCTCTAATAGAGTACGTAACGTACATAACACACATTCAAACTATGTTTTGTATTTAAAATTTTTTTGCTACATTTCGAATTTTTTTAAATACAAAAATATTTCGTAATGGGTTTTTATATACTTAAAATATGATTATTGTTACAAGTTTAGCATAACCTTTTATGTGGGCAATTCTCTGAGCTCTTTGGGGTAGATGTCTTATAATTAGAAATAAAAGAGTAAAATTAAGTTATTGATTTACTAGCGCACAAAGCTTAAAAAAACACACGAAACAGTAATCAACTATAACTTTCACAACACAATTAATTATGCACACAATTACTACTGTGCCACAGAAACGTTAATTAACTTTCACAATTAAAGCACAAGAATATTTACTATTAATCAAAGACTACAAATCACAATAAAAGTTCAGTCATATAACCAATCAACAGTCTCTCAAATAGTGACAGTGTACAACCTTAATAGTGCGAAGTGGTGATGAATCGCCGTGTGCTGCGCAGCACCCCTAGTGTACCACTGCCTTTTACTCTTGCGGTCTTCGGTAGTCTCCCGTCGCGCACCTCCTTGTGTTCCGTCGACCCGCAGCAGCAGTCCTCTTGTTTCGTCCAATACTGCTCCGAAGGTATGTGCCTACAGTCTCACAGTAGATTCTGACTTCACCAAAATGTCTTCACCAGTTTCTCTCCACCAGTATAGCACTTTCCTCTTGCACGTACAATAGCGAACTCTCCCGAATCTGTTGATTCGGCGCATATATACTTGGACGAAACTTCGGGGATTCACCGAATTACAGGGGTCGAAGAATAGACATTACGTGATGCTTCGGACGTGACTTGAGCCTCATAAGCCGGCCTCGTAGGGTTAAGGAGCAGTTGAAACATGTCTCTATGACGCACTTCGTTGGGATTCCCACTATGAGGCAGCCCGGCTAGTGAATCATGGGCTAGTCCATAAGGTGTTGCGACACAGCTTCCAACCGCCAGGCCCTCATACACAGCATGCAACACTATGGAAAAACTGGCTGAGCGAATTTTTTTGTATGTGGATAATGTACTCCCAAGTAACATTTACAAAACTAACACTGTTTTATACAAATAAAAAATTATAATTTTTACCCCTCTGGAACATTCTTAAGGTGACCGTCTGCCCAGGCCGCCGTGCGTTATGCAGAACTTCGGCCGTTACCAGATAACTCGAAACTGCTCATCGCACATGAGTGATGTTTTCTTAGGAACATCATTTAAAGAACATTACACGTGTGTATAACAGTTTTGAGTTCACCACTTCTCGTTAAAGCATATTTTCTAGTGACCGAAAATTGTGAAAATGTGAGCTTTTTTTTTGCGGTCTTTCGTAGGTATGTAAATATTGGCGTAAAATATTTTAAAAAGTATAGGCGTGTACAGTATACCTTCATCTTCAACATCACGTTATGAAATGACATCGTTACCACTGAAAGTCTCGTACAAGCGCGTTGTCGGCGAGACGACTGCGCGCCAGTTCTGTGACTTGTGCTTGAATACTAGGGAGAGGCGTGAAGGGTGAAAGGACGGACACAGCACCCAGGTCTGAACCCGAGGAGGCGACTTAAAGGTGGAAGTGTTAGACAATTTTATTGTGTTTTCAGGTTTTGAGCCACAACATTTATTCAAATTGTTTTATAAAATTATTCTCTTCGACAAAGCATATGAGGTGCAGAGTCATTGCAAAAGAATTGTAGGTTAACTTTCAAGAATTCTCTTGCAATGATTCTGTATGACAAATTAATGAAAAATGCCATTATTGTTTATGCCAAGCAGTTTACCAAGAAGAATAGATCCTATGCTTTGTTGAAAAGAAAATTTTGATAATACAATTTGAACAAATGTTATGATTAAAAAACTGAAAATACAATAAAAAAAAGTCTTAACATCCCCCCTTAAATTTCACCTCCCAGTCCGGGAATCGAACCTAAGATCTTTCGTCCACTAAGCCAAGCGGTCGGATGTGATTATCAATGCTAAATGTAATTATTGAAAATTATAGTTTTCTCTAATCCGACATGCAATACAAAAATAGTAATCCTGCAAGGAAGTTTTTTTCCAACATTCGTAGTAATTTTTTTAGTGACATTTCTGGATCACAATCTCCAGCGCCGTAACTGCATACAATTGCGGTGCAAGATATTACGCTACGTTAATGTATTACTTTAGCAAAATATTTGCTTAGTAAGTTGGCAAAAACTACCACCTACGGTTGCTTGTTTTTAGTTCTTCAGTATAAATTTACAAAAATTGGAGGTTTAAAATTTACGTTTTTAGCGTTAATTTATGACCACACCCTCGTAACAGTTCCGTTTGTACCAATACCGGATTGGCAATCTTCATTGAAATGACTTGTCACTTTAGCGTCCAATAATTGTTAGCCTGATTAGCTTAGAAAATCAAATGACCTTTAAAGTGCATATGTTGATAACTGTTAATAAAATATCTTAATATCTTACTAATGTTTCCTATTTTCCGAGTAATAGTTGTGCTAGTCCTATATGTCTGCCTCTGTTACAAAATGCGTGGATTGAATTGCGTTTATTTTTTTTAGCGGTGATAAAATAAACAAGGTCGTGTTGAGCATGAAAGTTTTGAAGCCAGATATCTGAAACTCCTACCCATTCCCATCAATCTAGAAGAGGATAATTTTACTACCTCATAAGTTATTTCAGTTTGATTTCGTCGGGTGTTGTTGGTAACATTTGAAACGTTAGTATCCCGATCTCACAGCGCAAATAAACAAATGTTCAACCTGACAGTGAGTGAGATAACCCTCTCCATTTATGCTCCTTTGTTCGGCTCTTACTTTTCCCTTTATTTACCCCTTCACCCACACCACCAGTGACCCCCTCTTAAAACGCTTATCTTTAGTGATGAAACCGAAATTATAATTTCAACTAGCTTACGGCACCAGTCATGTACCTTCTTATTATTCTTATTAATATTATTGTTATCATCGTCATCAAAAGTGCGTATTCAGACAAAATATACCTACACACCTTGTTTATAAATGTGCGTGGTGTTCTCTTGTTCTCAATTTATGTGACCCAGTAACGCTATTTATGTTCATGATTAAATTAATACAACAATGTTGGTTACTACACGCTTTTCCTCGTGTACGTTGATGTGAGACTGCGTGATATAATGCATAGTAGCGTTCTGGCATCACTGAATTAGAGATGCATTTTTATAATGATACGGCTTTCAAATTTCAATGTGTGCATCAAGATGTGTGCTGAATATAGGCCCACTCAAATATACAAAGTTATTTTAGGTACATAGAATAATATGACCCAAGACGGTGGGAGGGGGAGCGGGAATACGCGGGACTGTAAATTTATTTTGATGTTGGTAGTGTCATTTTTAGATGTCTAGAAAAAGGATCTCTTAGTTATTAATCGTGTGTTTGTACTAGATAGTGCGTAGCTTTTCCAATCTCAGCATGTCACTTACCAAGCTTTTCTGATAAGCTTCTGCTGTCCTGTTTGAGTTTTTAAATTGCCTTTTTAAAACTCGTCGTAAATAAC
The DNA here is from genome assembly GCA_003012365.1 of Medauroidea extradentata. NCBI lineage: Eukaryota > Metazoa > Arthropoda > Insecta > Phasmatodea > Phasmatidae > Medauroidea > Medauroidea extradentata. Next base: position 5,809 of record PNEQ01118512.1, read on the forward strand.
ACCATCGCCTTTTTCTTTTCACCCTTACTCATCAGTTGAGAGCAAAAATGACGCTAGTCTAACATTCCTGCTCACTTTTTCCCCATATTTTTTTAGGCGAGCCGGCTGTGTATTGGGTGTTATGTAGTAGGACTTAAGAGCCTCGCCTACCACGCGTTTAAAATGCGCTGCAGCGTGTTCGTAAATACGCTTTTTTTTAGGTAACTTTTCCACATATGCCCATTGTGTCAATGTACGAAAGTAAAATACACTTCAAATGATGATGGAAAGGTTGTTTCAGATCATGTCGATTAGAAGAATCGTTTCGGAAACCCTCAAAGTGGCTAAAACAGCTTTTTCAACATCTGGAAAACTACTGACAAGATTCGTGCGAAACTACTCTAGGAGCATGCAGTGGACTTTGATTAAATCTTTCCACCAATTAAAAGATGGGGTCACCTCTCAAAGTGTCAGTCAGGCGAGTGATCTACGATACCACTGCACGCCGTTTGTGCCTTGCGGTAGAGGCGATACCGTGCCAGATAAGCCTGTCAACATCGCCCTTGGCGCCGTGCCACACTGACACAAGCACACGGCCAGTAGGCGGGTGTCTTAAGGTCGCCGTCTACTATTTGCGATTATTTTCTATTTTGACAGGATGAGATATCACACGAAATATTTAAGGGCGCGGTCTACTGCAATTTTCATCACCATTGTTTTATTTTTTATTTGTACCAGAATTTTTTTTATTTAAACACAAAATGTGACTAAACTTGGCTCTTATGAAATTTTTTTATCTCTCATAGTTTTCGCGTAATGGCTTAATAAAGTCATATTTTGCATGTTTCCGTTTTAACGACTACACTAAAACCAACTGATATACCAAATTCAAAAAAATTACAGTGGATAAAGACGTTGCAGGCTACAACGACATGCTCATAAAATTAAAGAAAAAAATTATTTTAATGGAAAAAAAATGCTGAAACTGAAAATAAAACTTTAAAAAATTTTATAATTTTTTTTAAAAATACAAATTATTTTTATTCTTTAATTTTATGAGGATGTCATTGTAGCCTGCAATGTCTTTATCCACTGTGATTTTTTTGAGTTTGGTATATTAGTTGGTTTTAGTGTAGTCGTTAAAACGGAAACATGCAAAATATGACTTTATTAAGCCATTACGCGAAAACTATGAGAAATACTAAAATTTTTTAAGAGCCAAATTTAGTCTCATTTTGTGTCTAAAATAAGAAAAAAACATCTGGTACAAATACAAAATAATGATGATGAAAATTGCGGTAGACCACGCCCTTAATTTCTTTTTTGGTTGGTACACTATAGTGAAGCATTTAGATTTGTTGATAACACTTAATTTTCCTGTATTTTTCTTTGTGATTCTTATCCAAGTTTTTATTAAATTTATTGACGACGGTTGTTGACGTGATATTTTCACGTTATTTTGTACTGTTCTCAACAACACCGAAACCTTTATAAATATAAAAATTGTCCTGCAGCTTGAGAAAAATTTTAACTGTCCGTCTTTTGAAGAAGTTAATACCCTCGTTCTTCATCCTCAGTATATGGTGTCTTTAACTGAGTGTGGGTGTAGATGCTCACTTCTATAGTCTTCTGAACGTAGTGGTCCTCTTATCGACCTACATTTGCGGGCAGCATGCCAGTCCGCCGCCACACAACACAGGTTTATACAGTGCTGTTTTTGTTCATAGATGCTCGCGGCCACATTTTTTTTATTTATTCACTATGTTGCATAATCAACAAGTAGTGGGCACCCAGCTGCACAGACGATGATTCTCGTGCTTAAATGTAGGCCTTTCCAGTCTTTTTGCCTATTATACTTTTTTTAGTACACACACATATTTACTAGATGGTCGACGACTGTATACTACTTATGGACGGCAAATACTGTAAAATAATTTTAATAAACTAATTACTACCAACATTTACATACTTTGTCAGTAACAATTTTTATCTCTGTTAAGTGAATATGACTTTTTTTTTATTTTGTCTAATTTAAACTCTTTGTATCCGTACCAGCTCTGCGAATAGTAAACCGTTCTAGAGCTGAATTTTGTTCGTGTATAAATAATTAAATAAACAAATATTTTTCTGAATGGAAGCCAGATTAATTTTTTTTTAATGGTTTGTACTCAAGCGTACATTTGGCGTATTTTAGTTCCAAACAGATTTTTCTAAATTTTATTCCGTTGCGAGAAAGTTTTATTTACTTATTTTTGAAATCACTACGAATGGGTCCAATCTGCGAGAAATGGCTGTTTCAGTCGTCTACGATATTTATGTTGGATGTTGTTAAAAGACCGACATTACAGTTTTTGGCGTCGTCTCTTTTTGTTTGGCTATATTTTTGGCTAGAGATGTATATCACATGCAGTGTGCGAGACATAGAAATGCTTGGCATATGTATAACAACGAATTTTCATCGTTGTCTCGTTTTTGTGAAACTTTGGGTCTGTCCTTAACTTTTTATTGCGTAATAAGTAACACTTAGATTAAAAAAAATAATAATTAGGTTAGTGAGGTGTTGGGTATCCTGCATATTTAAGATGATGCTGCAGCACCAGGTAAAGGTGACCATGTTATTGTAATATCATTGAAGTCACAGGATACTAAATGTTGAATCGATCAGACCAGTAGATGTCCCTTCAACAACTAGAAAAGAACTGATCATCAAACGGCTGAACATATCTTCTTTAACCATAGTTCAGAACACTCTCGGTCAAGACACCTTTCAAACAAAAAAAAAATCGGTTCATCCGTAGGAACTATGATGCCACACACACACAGACACACGCGTTAAACTTATAACATACCTCTGTTTGCGTCGAAGGTTAAAAACTGAGCTGAGCGTATGCTGATAGTACTTGTGTCAGTCTTTATATTGATAGCAATCTACATGTGTTCGTCTTGAGCTGTTTGTACCAACAAAAAATAAATTTCAGGGATGGAGATAAGATTTAAATTTTTTATCTCGTTGAGTTTAATGTTTCGTGGCCATTTAGACGTGGTTAAACACATACGATGATTAAATTAATTTGATTCAGTCATTTGAGAAACAACAGTAATAAATTTTCTACTAAAATGAGGTGAGCTCATTGTTCAATAATACTTTGCTACACTCGCATATGATGCTCAGAGTGGTTCAAAAATGCGTGTATTTACTTCTGTTTAAAATTATAACATTCACAATTTTTTTTTTAAAATATACGTTTGATTTTTCTTAAATGACAAATTTGTCTGTTGGAGAAGCTCTGCAAGCCTCTTTTATTCCCTGAAAGCGTTCAAATAGTCCAAAATGACTTTCTATATAATAAAATTAAAATTTGGTAATATTTTATCAAACGCTACCGTGAGAAGAGTGTTAAAAAAGGCACAACATAATTTAAAAAAACAATAAAAATAATTTGAGTAATTATCCGTTTTTAATACTTTGCGATACAAATCTCAAAAATGCGCTATATTACAATGTTGTTCTGTATCTACAGTATATGTTAAAGATAAAGCAGTTGAATGATAATTCATGATAGGGTTTGCGTATTGTTATATTTTAAATTTTTTGTTTAGATTCGAATTTAACTTACCCAAAAGTTTAATATTGGCACAAAGCGAACGAAACGTTCGATTCAAGATACATTTCTTCATAGAGTTGTTTTGACGTGAAGAATTACTTGTGCCCGTGTATATCATTCTTACTTGTTAAGTTATTGAAATTTGCATTGCAAAATATTGGGGAGTGTGACATAATGTTCTTTATTTTCTGTTTTTTTAGCCATAATATTTATTTAAATTGTATTATCAAAAATTTCTCTTCGACAAAGCATAGGATATATTCTTGGTTAACTTCTTGACATAAATAATAATGGAACATTTCATTAATTTGTCATGCAGCATCATTGCAAGAGAATTATAGGTTTACTTTAAAGAATCCTCTTGCAATGATTCTGCATGACAAATTTATGTAAGATTCCATTATTATTTATATCAAGCACTTTATGAAGAATACGTCCTATGCTTTGTCGACGAGAAATTTTTGATAATTCAATTAGAATAAATGTTATGGCTCAAATTTAAAATACAACAATATTGTCTAACACCCCCCCCCCCCTAAGACACGTATGAGTTGAAAACATCCAATCGCTGACAATGAAGCAGAGCTGCACATAAGGCACTGAACCAGACTGTTGCAAATTTATTTTCACCAAAAACAGGGGTTTCTACTATTTTGCCAATGAATTTTTAAATCCATGCAGTGTTAGGCTGCTCTGCAACTGTCTTTCGGTTGTAGTTCACACCACGTAACCATTGATCAATGCATTTTTTTTTAAAACCACCGTATATCAGTAAAACCGATTCTTGTTCATTACTGGCACTCCCTTACATATACCTCTAGAAGGAACGTTGCAGTGCACGGATTTTTTTCCCGATTCTTTGTTTATACAGACTAAATTTTTTTCGTCGAATATATGAACTTTCTTGCACGATACTTGAGGCAAATTAAAAATCACGTCAACGACTCTGGCGTGTTATACAAGATCTACATTTACGCTGTTTTACCTCTTGTAAATCGTAGTGTTGCATTCTGTTAGTCATATCCGCAGATTTTGGATCGTGTTTTCTCTGCCTATATTTATTGTTATAGCTCCACACGATACTTAACGGTAGGTAGAGACTTTTAAAGTTTTGCGAAAAGATTTTTGCACCACTTTGTTTCAATGCCTTACGTGCACACCTGCAGCTCTGCTTCATGGCCAGTGATTGCTAGAGCCACGATTTTATGGCGAAAAGATTTTTGCAACATTCTGTTTCAATGCGTTATGTGTATACATCTGCTGCTCTGCTATATCGTCTGTGATTGCTTGATTTTACTCTCACTTGCCTTAGCAAATTACAGACGTACGGAGTCACAATAATCTTATTCTGATTTGTGCAGTCAAATGAGAAACATGTCTGAACAAAGACACGCTGCCAGTAACCATTAATCAGAGCTGCCAATGTGCACGTGAGACACTGAAACAAAGTGGGGCAAAAATATTTTCACAACAAAATCGTTGCCCTAGTGATTGCATGTTTTTACCTCTCAGCGTCTTGGGATTCTACACTCAAATCACAGACGGGTTGTATCGCAGTAACCGGGTTCTTATTGACACAGTCAAATGAGAGATGCCTCTGTACAAATTTCACACTGCCAATAATAGCATGTAGAGCTGCAGACGTGCAACAAGTTGGTGCAAATTTTTTTTTTTTCGCGAGAATTTCCTGTCTATGAAACGGTAGAAAGTTCTCTGACGTACATGGAATATGGCTGAAGAACCACCTACGATCGTGGGTTAACTAAGAAAATCCAAACGCTTACTGAGCAATTCTGCTCCGACATAACTCTCACTACCAACTCTACAAACACATTCCTTTCCACGTTACAAAATATTCTTACGTATCAATATACAAGCCCGGTAACATTACGGCCTGGCATGGATATTACATTTTCGAGATGGATATATTCTAGTTTCTAAACATTTATTTTTACTTTAGGATTCTCAAGTTAGCATGTCCTTGACCTCTCCGCTTTGCCCCTCTGTCTCATCAGGAGGCGATGCCGTGTTATTCGTTCCAGATTTACGCCCCTCCTGCATCGCAGAGGCGAAGGAATGTACGGGAGGCGGCGGCAGGGTCGCAATCAGGGCTGTATTGTTTAGTGACGGTTGTAGGGCACGCGATCACATCAGGCGATGGCTAGTGCTGATATCGATCAACGAGTTACCATCTCCCGAGAGTCGCTGCCATCGGGCGTGTTTTTTTGCGACCGGCCAGTCTGGTTCTCGATCACCTGCCGCGAGTTACCGTGTCGAGATGTCCGTGCGCTGCATTGGAGTTGCCTCGACGCATGTCGTTCAGTGTAGTCTGTGACGAGGTGAGAGTCTTCTGTTTTGTACTATTTCTAGACAGAGTGATTTGTTGCGGGAAACATTTAGTGCTTACTGAGTTAATATTTGCTTGTCAAGCGTTTTAGTTTGTTTTTAAATGGGGGCTGTAAAATCTTCCAACCCCTTGCATAAGATTTGGCGGTACACTGGGCCTTTATATACAGAACTCAAAAAGACATCGTACAAAACACAAAGCCGTTATTTGTGCTCCATTTGGCCGTGCCAACGAGAATTCTGTACGCCAATACTGAACATGTTATTCGCAGGGACAGGAAAATTTCGTGAATGCAATGATCTGCATGTTTGAATCAACTATTCTTTGTATACTCAAGCCCCGACTATTTGTCCACTAGCTGCTACTCAGTGTAACAGCAGACAATGAACGAATAGACGGGGCTCGAGTATGCATAGTACAATGGATTCTAGCCTGCAGGTCTTTCAATTCGCGACATTTTCCTGTCCTTAGTTATTCGTAGAGAGAGACCCGGAATTTTCGCGGGATCAGTAACCTGTCGACTGGATTTTGCACTCCTTTATCTACTTTGTCCTCAGCTACTTATTTATTGGCTGCTGCTCCAGTGAGTGGCTAGTTTTACACCTGATAAAGTAGTTTGTTTCCTATTGATTTCTCAAGAACGAATTTTATGTAGTATCGACCGAATCGTGAAAGTAACACACATTTACGGAAGTTCGAGATGTAACTTCTCGAGTGAATTCGCAAAAATTTCCGATTCTATAGGTATTCGCCTGAAAACAATTGAATCAAGTCTAGTTATATCTTGGGATCTGAAAAACTCGTGTTTTAGTTTAGGTACATGCTGGAAGTCAAGCCGTTGTAAGTTCGTGTAGCTTTCGCAAATGACCTAGGCTTATTCTACATGTCTTGGAGGACGCTGAGCACATAATCCACAAGTCTTAGCTCTGTCGTGTGGTATGACTGTGTCAGCGAACTGTCTACATGAGCACACAGATGTTCTTGAAGGCTAGCGTACAGATCAGTAAGTGAGCCCTAGAATTTTTCCGGTCTCATGTTATACATTATGTTAACTATACCCATAACTACACTGTTGTGTATTGAAATAGATTTTTTAGACCGGTCGTGCCAGTATTGCTTGACTCTGGTGTGTACGGGCCCAGCGCCCCGCTCTGGGCGTAGGCTTGGTAAACCTGCGTCACGTTCGGGTGCAGTTGCGGCCCGAAACTCCAGATACCTAAAAAGCTGGGTGACTGGTTGGCCCGATGGCGGGACATGTTTTCTCAAACTATCTTGGTGGTAGGTTTGTGCACCCGGAACTAGGCAAATGTCCAAATTTTGGCTGGCAAATGTGGCTCTGTAAGTCGTCCGTTAAGCCTTAGAAAACATGCAGGGAAGAAAACATACGTTTTTTCCCCCAGTACCGTGATATCTGCTCCGAGTGTCGGCTGATTACATTATATAGGAAAATTGCACTATTTTCTTTGTCGGAGTCAGTGTTATGTCTCGGAGTAAGCTCGTTCCATTCGGCTTTGTAATAGGCCTACTCGAGTTCTGCGGCGATGCTCGCTTCCTGTCATGTGCCCACCCGTATGCGCTTCGTTGAGCTTCTTCTAGCATCGAGAGACGTTGGTGAACACGTATTCTGGAGGTCCCGGGTTTGATACCCTACCCCTGCTCCGGCCTTCTTGATTACGGTATTCCTGGTTTCCCGAAATCTCCTTAGGTGGTTATTTAACAAGGACCGTGGTAGCTTTCTCGCCCGGTTCGTGTCGCTCGAGACGCTGGTTTGTTTATTGGCAGGTTATTCATCGCGCCACCAACCCCAGCTGCTACGTTCACTCGAAGGTGAGAATACGACGGCCATAATTGCCATGGACAGCAGGCTGCTGCTGTCTGGCGAGCAACCAGTGAGATACGCCTACTTGTTTAAACTATCTTCATTGCTGCGACTTTAGCTTTTCAGTACAAGCCTTTTCCTAAACGGTCACCCTCAACCCTAAAAGTTGCATAGTATTTATTTATCGTTTTATTTATTAAAGCCTCCAAATTTCCAGTGCATGGAGTTGTCAGTACAATAAAGAGAAAAGGGATATATATATATATATATATATATATATATATATATATATATATATATATATATATATATATATATATTGTTGCGTGCCATGTTCCTGGAGGCCAGTGGTCGGCGGCTGTTTCGTAACACCTTGAGGGCTGGCCGATGACTCAAAGCCCGGGTGGCTCATAGTGGGAAAACCGCCGAACCTACGTCATAGAAACCTGTCCCAACTGCGTCTTAACCCTTCGAGGGTGGCCGACGTGACTTCAAGCACATCCGAAACATGATGAAATATCTATTTTTAGACCCCTGTAATGCGGGGAATAACCGACTGTCTGGGCTAGTATAAAAGCACAGAATCGGCACATTTGAGGGAGTTCGCTATTGGAAGTGCTAGAGGAAGGTGCTACGCCTGTGGAGAGAGACTGGTGAAGACATCTTGGTGACGTCAAAGTCTACTGTGAGG
>PNEQ01118513.1:0-14250 GCA_003012365.1 Medauroidea extradentata
TTTTTATATATATATATATATATATATATATATATATATATATATATATATATATATATATATATATATATATATATATATATATATATACTAGTTTATTATTATAAGGCGTGTTTCAGATATATTTTTCCCTGTGAAATATAGAAAAAAAAATGTTTATTGCTTTTGGCAAAGGTTCAAGATAACTGTGACAGGAATTAAATACATAAAGAGTATTACTCGTTGCCTGACAGGCACAAAATATTAATTTTTTTTATATTTTAAGAATAACAACTTCGTATTTTATGTACAGTTTAAAGAAACAGTACTCCACCCTTTAGTACTCAGGCTTGGTATTCATGTAAATGGTTTCAAGATTGAACGATTTCATTAGGACGCACGGACTTCCAGGTAGAAAATTAAAAAAAAATTGCAATCTTTTTAAATTATATTCTAAAATTATCCCTTTCAGAGCTATCGTCCACAGACGTGGTGTATATGTTGCATATTAAACTTACCCTACGAATTACTGTTGTCGAAATTGACTGTTTTATACGTGTGTTTAATTTTATTAGTTTATGTTATGACGTGCCGTTGCATGTCATCACGCAGTTCTGACATATTTCAAATGTAAAGACAGCCGCAATCAGCCGGCACGTGTTGGTCTGCAGTTACTTGAGTGTATGCAGCAGAAATATCCTTCGTGAGCAGTAAAAAGGGCATAAATCAGTTTTTTATACGATTTGTGCCGTTCTTACCACCCACCAAAAACATAATTGCTTCTTCTATGCTACAAAAATGCTCATATTTTCTAACATACGTCTTGAAAACTTCGATCTTATATTTAGTGAATTAGCCTAGATTATATTCTGATGGCTGATTTATCTTCCAGTTACTATCATTCGGTCATGAAGTGTGTCAGCGATTCTAATACCATCTCTGTCAACGAGAGCAATTGTACACATACCTACCCTATTACATTCTGATGCCTCCCCTTAAAAACTTGAACTCTAGTTTGTTATTTTCCAAAGCTTTCGTTTGAATTCAAGTCTCTCCATATATTTATTCTTCAGGTTATTCTCGATTTTATTTCTGAACCAGTTGTACACTTTCTGTGTGTCCTAATGCATGACGCCTGCATTGAATAACTGTAAGCTGGGCTTCGCTTTAATTACTGTTGGATTTCACAAAATATACTTGTATTATGTACTCTACTGTATTCTTGGCATCACGTGCACTGCATATTGACTTCAGATACCCTATTTAAATTGGGCTTTACTGTTGACAGAGGTATATTTATTCAGGGCTAACTTCAGTATCTCAGGTTGTATTCTACCTCTAGCAGAAACATTATATCAATATATAAAGGAAAACTAAAAAACAAGAACGTGTAGTCCATGTTTACTACAACACTGCAACAACTGTTTGTTCTTAATTATAAAACACACATTTTTTTATCCGTAGACAAATTAACCTTAGATGATGAAATTATTCACACCGTATGTATAATATTTAAAACCTGTAACGTGTCGAGATATTTCGATATATTAAAGAAACCCTGGCAATCGGATGAAATTTAAATGTTAGTCAACTTAACTTAACACATTAAACTGAAATCCGATTTAAATTAGATTATACACCTGGCTTTAACTATCACATCATATAAGAAAACCAAGTACTTTTAGCACTTAAAACAACAAGAACATCAAATATAGAAACAACAAAGTAAACATTTATCCTTTAATAAATAATCTTTCCTCTGAAAGTTGAATTAGAGTTCTTTTTTGTATTTCTCTAAATATTGATTGAGTCCTTATCTTTCTTTCTGGTGAGACAGGACTTAAAACGACACTCTCTGGAGCGACAGTCTTATTCTCCATCCACCCCGGCATTGACCACACCACTGATATTCACTCTTTGGAACATGGTGTCACAACTTCCGGTGGAAACGGCACCCTCGGCGATAGTCGCCGGCTTCAGACACGAAGCCTAACACGTGGGTAGGTATTGCTGACACACTCACTAAACATTACTCGTTCTGATTTCTGTTGTGTTTGTATTAATAGTTCACAACATGGCCTGACATTTCTTCTTTGCAAGTGTTTTCTGCAGTTATAGTTTCACTCTCATTCCCATTCTTCCTTGTAGGAAGTAATACACATACGTTCAATTCTAAGCTGGCGTATGCGGTGCTACTTGCCATCCCATTGCACATTCACTGACGAGTGGGTTTGTAGAATCAACAAGTTAAGTGTAAGTGTATATTAAAGGGAAACTAAAATCTGCAGAATGCAGTAATTGTGTTCTTACTTGTAATGAAACCTAACAATATTATTCCCAGCAAAATCTATCAATTGACGACAAAGTTATTAGTAACTTGGGTAGTGAAGTATAAAGCGATATAAGATTTGTAGTTTAATATTTCAATTGCTAAAAAGTGTAACTCGCAGAGTAAGAATCATATTCAATAATTTTTTGCTCCATTTGATCTACTCTCTATGCTCTATTACCACTACATGTCAGCGTAGACCTGTGTATAGAAGTTTACATTTTCCAAGTAGCAGTAAGGTTCAATCTTCCTCGTTTCAAACTGTTTACTTTGTTGGCTGTACTCAATGTTTTAATTTTACGCCAGGAATCATGCTGAGGTATTTTTTCGAATATATAATGGTGACTCAAACGTACACAAATACATACTACTCGTGATGTGCAATAGTCAACGGTGGTGTAAACGGCAAACATCTCGAAACCACTTCGAGGTAAAATAATTCCGGGCAATTCTAGCTTCAGGAAAACTGTATCACCAATACACCTTAGTACAATACAATAACTCACATCACTATATATTACCAACTCCGACCCCTTCATTCGGATTAACAGAGTATCGTCCTCAGCAAATCATTCCTAGCTTACAGCAAGTCTTCACAGCGCTTACTCACTAATTGTGACATATCGACGTAACTGAGTCAAGTTTAACCTGCATTTTACTTTGCGTGTATTCAGCGTCATTAGTTCATAACAATTATTACGAATAATTCTGCTAATCTTATATGGTCCCGAATAGATCAAAAATAACTTCTTGGTCACGTTCTCCCAGAATTGATATTTGGGGTTCGTCTTTAGTAGTTATGAATCTCCAATGTTGAAATTCTATCTTGGACTTCTTCATATACTTAGCTCACCTCTTAGCTGTCGCCACAAGTCTAATCTCTACTAATCTTTCGATTTCTTCCTTAATCTTCTCGCCTTCGTCCAGTTTGATTTCGTCCAGCCTTGGTATCACTAGTGTGTCAAACACTTCCGAGTGCTTGTTAACTAACACCTCATAACGAGTAAAATTGGTGGAAGTATGCACAGTATGTTTCTTTACTAATTCCACAAAAGGTAATTTTTCTCTCCAGTTCTGCTGTTAACTGTGGCAATGAATCCTCAGCATTGTGCTAAGGGATTTCGTGAACCTCTCTAGGACATTTGATTGAGGGTGCCTTAATGACGTCGTTGTCGGTCTTATACCCATAGTTTGCATTGCTTCCTTATAAACTTGTTCTGAGAATTGCGTACCTTTGTCCGATATGATGCAAACAGGTTTTCCGAGTTCTTTGACAAAATTCTTCACTTTCGCTACAAGTATCGGTGCCTTCGAATGTACAATTGGGTATAATTTTGTACATTTAGAGAATACGTCCATCATGACAAACACATACTTTACTCCGGCCTTTGACTGTGGTAAAGGCCCAAACATATCTATGGATACTAAATCCTACGGTTTTTCAGGAATTATGGGTTGTAACTCGCCTTGTAGATTCTCTTTGGGATATTTGGCTTTCTGGCACAAGTCACATGCTGTAATTAATCGCGAAACTGTTTTTTGAAATCTCGATCAATAAAACTGCAGTTTCAATATGCAGCAAACTTTGTTCATCTCAGAATGGCTATGACAAGTACATAATACTTAGTCTTTAATTTGACAAGCTGGTATTACTGGTTTCCATTGATCCTCGAAAATTTAACCCTTCATAGAATGACGATACAGGATACCTTTCTCGTCGGTACAATATAAGAGGTTAATTTTCTGTGCAGTGCTTTCATTGCTTAGCATTTCTAAAATCTTCTGACATTTACCATAAGATACTTGTTGACTTTTCAAACTTCCCATTAAATCTACCGATGTTTTGATGTTCGTGCAAACTTTGTATTTTCTGATTTGCTACAGAAAATTCCAAGGGTGATTTCTTGTTATCTACTAGGCGTAACTCTTCTTCCGGTACTCTACTAAGATAATCGGCGACCATATTTTCCTTTCCTCTAGTATACTGAATTTGTATGTCATAGTCCAGTAACAGGAGCGACCAACGAGTCAACTGTCCACCAAATATTTTTCTTATGTTCAAACATGTCAATGCCTGATAATCTGTAAATAATTTAATCTTTCCTCCCAACAATAGGTAGTGATATTTGTTCAAGGACCAGACTATAGCTGTGGCTTCCTTTTCCGTAACAGTATAGTTCCTTTCTGCCTTATTCAGGGTCCGACTCGCCATGGCTACAGTTTTCTCTACACTGTCGTCGTCGACCTGACTCAACTGTGCTCCTGACGCATAAGCCGAAGCATCTGTGTATAGCAAATTCTCTCGCCCCATGACAGGATGGTAAATCACTAAATCGCTAAGGAATAGCGTTTTCACATCCAGGAAAGCCTTTTCCTGTTCTGGTTCCCATTTCCAAATTGCCCCTTTCTTTAGCAATGTAAGCAATGAAATCAACAGTCCGGCCAACCTATTTGAATAATTACGGTAGAATCCTACCACGCCCAAAAATAATCTCAATTGTTTGACATTGCTAGGCCTAGGGAACTCTCTAATAGTTTGTAGCATATCTGCTGCAGACTTTATACCGTCCAATGTTAAAATGTAACTCAAAAATGGTACTTCTTTACGACAAAAGTTTTACTTTTTAAGCTTTATGGTCATTCCCGTGTCCGATAGCTTTGACATCACGATACGTAGGTGTATTAGATGTTCCTCAAATGTTCTAGGTGTGATTAGGATGTCGTCCACATAAGCTCTTGCAAATTCTTTGCATTCTTCTCCCAGTGTAACATCAATGCATCTTGTAAATTCAGCTACTGCATTACAAATTCCGAATGACATAACTTGAAAAGAGTATTGTCTGTTGTTGAACAAGAAAGCTGTATACTTCCGGCTAGGTTCCGACAATTTCATTTGCCAGTACCCAGCTGTAAGATCGAGGGTGCTCATAAACTTAATTTCTGGGTATTGTCTTAAGTAATCGCTTGTGCGAACAGGACCTCCTCTATCTAAAACTGTCCTTTTATTCAAAAGCCTCGCATAAGACACATTCTGACCGATCCGTCCTCTTTACGTACACACACCATCGGGTTACTGTATAGACTAGGTTCTCTTTTCGCAATGTCCCAGTTTAGCATCTGCTGTAGAAATAGTTCGGCTGCAGACAAGTATTTTTTTTCGGTATTGGGTAAGATTTTCGATGTAATGGTTCACCTTCTTTAAGCCTTATACTTGCAATGTACAAATTATTCAATCCTGGTTTTTTTTCAGAAAATTGCTTGCGATATTTCATTAAAAATTATGTTTGCGCACTCTGTTGCATTGCTGTTAAAATATCGACGTCCGTTACCGTTCTATTGATCTCGTCTTGCGATGCTACCTAGTAATTCCCTTTATTTGTCTGCAAACTGAAAATTGGCACTTCTTTCCTTATCAGTCTCACGAAGTTGTCAGTAAAACGCCAACTACTGGGAGATGTAGTGTGAGAAACTTCAGGAGTTGATGCAAGCCAGCAACCAAAATTTAAAACAATATTATAGCAGGTCATGAAGTAGGTTCCTAAAATCAGTATTTTGGCTAGCCCTTTCACGATTATGACAACGACTTCCTTTGTGTCGCCTAGACCTTTAACCTGCGATACAGTTTGTCTTGTAACCACTGGACTTGATATTGAAGTAGCGCCGAGTATTCTAATTCGTGGTACCGGCATTATAGGTAAGTTTATGCCTGTATTAATTAATTTATTAACTACTTCCTCCGACACGCACGAGACTTCCGTCCCACTATCTAGTAACGTGGGTACGAGTTGGTCGTAGATGTACAAATAGCAATTTGCATCCTCTATGTGATCCGACTCTTGTCACAAAAATTCTCATTTTCATTAGAGAAAATAGTATTTAGTGAAAGGAAATCGTTTCCATTTCTCTTTGGTCGCTGCTCATACACGGTGGCCATTTCGTGGAAACTATTTACATTCTCAGTGCCAAGCGAAATTTTGACGTGGCTAGGTTCATTTTAATTTTGCACACTACTTCACTTGTGCATACCCCCTGAGGTTTAAATAAATTGGCGACTGGGGAACGGAAGTGTTTATCGCCAGTCGTTCCTAGTTTAATGTTTGTTTACCGGACGAATATAAACTATACAGTCGTCCTAGCTCGTCGTCCGTGGTTAGTTCAGGCGCATTTGGGTTTAAAGGTTTCTGAAGCTCAGAATAACAGTTGGTCTTTCCTTTAATTGGCGACCTGGTCTATGTTCTCTTTCCGATGACTCATTTCTGTAACCCTGTTTTCCATAAGATTCCTAACATAAGGACTGGTATGTCGCGACTTGTGAGGGCTTCGACAAGGTGAATTACTCCTCGCTCTCTTATATCAACGTAACTTATTACTACAGTCATTCTTTCCTCGTCCTCGATTTCTGGAATTTCGGTTGCCGTTACCCCGGCCAGAGTGAACATACCCTCCATCGCAGGTCGAACCTTCCCTCTACGTCGTAATGGTATCTACGTGCCGGTTTCGCTCTTCGTTCCCTGGTCTACGATACTCATATATCGTGGAACCAGTGTTTCCAACATTCCAGGCTTCATATTTATACCAAGGTTGGTGTCGCAGTTGTCTATCTAGTTTGTCAACTAATATTGGTTGTTCGCGAAATTCTGACAATGTTAAGTTGAGATTCCCTATTAGTGCTATTTGATATCAAACTGGCATCTGAGCAGTGAGCATGGTGATTAGCTCAATTTCTGCCATCTCGAGACTCAAATGACGGCTCCTTTTGTGTATCACGCTAATGTGTTCGTCAACCCGCTTATTACATCTGGGGTCATGTTTTTCGGCATGTAGTGACGATCTAACTACGCCTTGAGTTCGTGGACTCCAGAACTGACGTGTAAATTTCTCCCTGAACTCTTCGAACGTCTTCGTCGTAGGTTTCTCCACATCCCACCAATAACTCGCCGATCCATTTAACAACAGAGTAAGGTATTTCAACCATTCTTCGTCGCTAAGCTCGAACATATTTGCGTACTCTTCAAACCGTTTTAAAAATTCCATTGGATTTTCCCTTTCTTTATTTGCATGCCTTTTGCACGGACTTGCCCAGTTGCTGTATTGGGTGGTGAAATAATACAGCTGAATTTAATAAATTAGGCTGGCCGCCTAAACAATGTGAATCACGGGGCTTTGACATATTATCCCGCAATGGTGAAACAGATCGAGTAACATGTTCTGTGAGAGAATGTATTTTTCATGTAGAGTCATCTGTTGTTGCCTGTGAATTATTAGTGGTCTCCTGCCTATCTCATATCTCACTTTCCTTCGTGGTATTGCATATTCAACCGTGTGCAAACGATGGTCAAAGTTGCTACTTAATCCTACAAGATCCGTTCTGCACGCATCTTTTATTTCAGCTATTGCTTCTCGCTATATTTCCTCTACACTCGTCCTGCACGTTTCACGTATGTCAGTCACAGTTTGGTGAGAAAATTCCTGCTGTGTATTCTGGTTTATTTGTAGCTCAGTTATGGCTACACTCAAGGAGTCTATTTGTGTTTGGACTTCGCGTATTATGTGATCTTGGCTTGCTAATCGACCACCCATTTCGTCTAAACACTCGTCTGTTTCATTAACAGTGTTTTGCACTAGAAATATGCAATTCTGCATTTCATTCTCCACTTTTTTAAACCAGCCGTTTACAACTAAACTTAGGGCGTCAGGTTTGTTAGTTAGTTCCTTCCTCAGAATGTCTTGAACAGCTCTTAGCCTATTTCTGTTTCGAAACTTAACCGCAACGTGTCCTGACTTGTTTGTAATGTTAATGGTTCAGTTCTCAAACTATCCTGGGTCTCTTGTAGATCTGTCCTTAAACTAGCCTGCAATGTATCCTGACTTGTTTGTATAGTTTGTAGTTCTATTATCAAACTAGCTTGTAGTGTACCCTAACTCGTTTGTATATCTGTTCGCAAATTTGTTAAGTTGATCATCATTTGTTGAAACATAACCATCATGTTTTGCATGTCGAGCGATTCGTTTGCGTGAACCGTTCCGGCTTCGGTCAGTTTGTCTGAATGTATAGCCAGTGTCAGTTGTACTGCGAGCTACGACGGCGTCAATGGCTTCGTCAATGTGCGTCAATTCTAGGTTATAATCTGCCATTATATCTATTGTACATGCACTAAAAGCAAAGCAACTACCACACATTCTTCTACTTCAGCTCACCTCTATGTATATTGAAACAATTTTTCTTGTCCTCTCTGAAAAAATGGGTTCTTCCATGTTGTGCAAACAACGTGTCTTCATGTCTTCCTTGGCCTACCACTGCGGGCGCCAAATACTTCTGACAGAGGTATATTTATTCAAGGCTAGCTTCAGTATCTCAGGTTCTGTTCTACCTCTAGCAAAAACATTATATCAATATATAAAGGAAAACTAAAGAACAAGAACGTGTAGTCCATGTTTACTACAACACTGCAACGTCTGTTTGTTCTTAATGGTAAAACACACATTATTTCTATCTATATACAGCTTAACCTAAGATGTTGAAATTATTCACATCATACCATAGCATTCAAAACCTGTAACGTGTCGAGATATTTCGATTTATTACGCTGTAAAGTTACCTTCACTTAAAAAGATATTTTGAAATTACTCGTAATAAATTGGAAGGTGGTTTATTTTGAAAAATGAAGCACCTGTTGCCCGTGAACTTGTAACAGAAAATGACACCCCGCAGAATTGCAGGCACAAACTTTGATCCACATATTTGAATGTCGACAGCTTCAAGGTTCCTGTCTAGTGGCTGAGAAGCGATCTCAGCATAGTAGATGAAATTATATTGCGGGTTGCAGATATTTAGACACATGCTCGTGTAGAGCTGGTAACACATCTATGTACGGATTTATTCGTTTTTTTACACGCTTTTTTGTTTCACGAAGTTAAAAGATCTAAAATTACTATTTGGAAGCTCAAAAATATACATTCATTTTCATTTGACATCATTACTGATGTAGGAACTCATAATAATATAATTCTTATAAAAATTAACATAATATATTTTTTGTTAAATTTCATAAAAAAATTTCAATAAATCTTCTTAGCTCACCATACTGAAAGGTAAGGTCAATAGCTGTGTTTAACATGAGGTGCTATAGGGATTTTCGGATGTAAAACAAATATGCAAGCAAAATCAAGAAATTAACGAGTTGGGGATTACTGGCTATTAGAAGTGTGAAAACTTCTTTACATTCAATATAAACGTTCGTAGTGTCGCCGTCAAACCTAAATGCAGGTGAAACAGCCTCTAAGCATATCTCACTCTAGATGGCAAACACATTTCAGACTATGTCCACTACCATTACAACCAGTTTGGAATAGACATGACTGTTAATGCAGCCTTACAGAAAAACGACAAATTATTATTTCTGAGTTAATTACTGACAATTTTATTAACTACCGCTAATTCTTGAAGACCTTTGTATACAGAAATTAATGTAAATGCTTACATTAATTTCTGGACGCACAATTACGAAAGACGAAAGTACGAAAGTAGAATGTCTTACGAATAAGTAACATTAATTTCAAATGTGATTACGTATTTAGTGTATTTTGTAACTTTTTAATTGCGATATTCAACTGCTACTAGTCCACTACTACAGAAAATTATACAGCGTATTCAATAAAATTCCAAATATCATATAGCCACATACCTTACTGCATTTACAATTAATGGAATTCTACATATCTAGGTTAGATATTATTTTGGTGTACACATAATACATAGAAAAATAATTTTTATGTCAGAAGCTGGATGAATGCACATATTCGGGTATTACCACTGTTGGCATATGTGGCGGTAGGAAACCAACTGTCGCACTGAGATACATGGAGCAGATGTGAGCTGCAGTATCTGGAACTAACAAAGCAGTAAATATATTCGCCTAACACCAATGTTTTGTTATTTTTATCTTAACTAAACTGTCAATAGGTACTGTTAAATGAGGGTAAGATACCAGGGCAGAATTCCATATAACGGTATGTCCTTTAGTGCGAGCCTTTCTTTAGACGTAATTGAGCAGTTGTTTCCTGTCAGCCAACTATTCTCTAACTTCTTCAGTCTATCATACAATCTTTAGACAAATACAAGAATACCATAACTAATTCACGACAATAATCCGTATTTTATAATTGTAACAGTTCGGTGACTGTCTATCAAAACCTGCTGACTCTCTTTACGTTAACATATGCTCCTATAAATGGCCGAAATTTTTAAGTTGCGTTCTACAACCATCCTTGCTGGAGAACAAATCGGATTCAAAAACTGTATGAGTATAAAGGAAAAAAAAATTTTCATTTATTTGTATTCCCTTAAATATGTACTATATTTCGTAAATTGTAACTGTATTCATATCACATTTTACTGCCGAAAAAAAAACGGCAAAGTCAAAGCAGCACATAATTTGTCATCTCAAGAACTCCAGCATGCAGTCTCGGTTTCGAGTCCTGTTCGACGCATTATCTTCTTGCGATGCGGCATAGCATTTACTAGCAGAACAGTTGCTGTCTTTTATTCTCTCAGATACTGTCGAGTTCTCTACAAACCAACAAACTGTTGATTCGCAGTCCAAAAATGAAGCACATCACTTTCTTTGCAGCTGCAGTTTCTGAAAGCATAAATGTAGAAATACATTAAGGTATATAAGTGGCGTGCCACTGCATGTCATCTTGCAGTTCTGTTATGTCTAAAATCTGAAAACAGCCATATTCAGCCGTTACATGTTGATCTGCAACACATGAGTGCACGCAGTAGAAATATACCCTAAGTGAGCCGTAAAAATTGTGCATTTCGAATTTTTTCATACGATTTCCACAATTCTTACCGCCCACCATTGATATAATAGCTTCTCCGATGATACAAATTTGCTTGTATTTAGCAACATATATCTTGAAAAGATCGATCTTATATTCAGTTATTTAATCTAGGAGATGTTCTGATGTCTGAGTCTTCTTCCAGTTACTGTCACTCTGTCAAGTAATGTGTCAGCGACGGTAATAACATCTCTGTGGCGAGAAGAAATGTACACTTGCCTTACCCTTTTACATTCTGATGCATCCTATCATTACTTGAACTCCACGTTGTTATTATTACCAAGGTTTCAGTTTGCAATCAAGTCTCTCCTCATTTTTATTCTTTGAGATTTTGTCAATTTTACTTCTGAACCTTGTCCTGGTGGGTGGAACTTCCCCAAACTTTACCAACCAACCCAGGAGGTCCAGGAAGGCTAAACCAATAGGGTAAACCGATCAAGACAGCTCCTAGACCAGCCAAGCAAAGAAAGGGGAAAACAGTACTAACGTGGACACAAGTTGTTGATCGGTGCTCCTTATTAGAGGTCAGAGAAAGGGCCGAGCCTCCTTTCCCCAACACTTCACATTAAAGATAATTAATTTAATATACCATACAAAAAATTAATTTAATTTTAAATTTCGAGCATGAGAGCCTCTGTATATTAAACTTTATTAAATGAGTTAGGTCTAGTAAATAAAATTGTAATAATTAAGGGGGAAAAAATACTTTTTTTTAAATACCTTGATCAGTAGATTAGATAACAATAAATTCTTTGCACAATGAGTAATTGGTGTATGTAAATTAAATAATACGGTACATTATCAAATCAAGAAAAGCACGTATAGCTTAATAATATCATAATTAAGTTAAACAAGGGGATCCCCAACACAAAAAATTATTAATTAACTTACATTTTAATATTACCTATTTTAACAAATTTTAATTTTTTGTTGTTTAATTAATTTTGCAGAGGTTGTGATCGAATATTAAATAAGGTCTCAAATAGAATAATTAGAGCTGTGTGCACATCAAATAGTTAGGACGAGAGAAGGAAAATAAATATATTGGCTGGACTTTCCTGGCTGTCCTTCATGGGGACACTCTTGCCACCGCCGAAAGATGTTACTTCTCCATCTCGCCCATGGCTACCGATGACGGTACAGCAAAAGGACGAGTAGAAATAAAATTACTTCTACATCGGAAGATGTAGACTAGCCAAATCCCTCAAATTTTGGATAGGCTTCCTTCTACACAGCAAAGAGTAGAAACCGCATGGCGGGGAACCGCCTAGGCGGAAAACTTGTCGGATTACGACATTATAAACGGATAAAGAACACTAAGTGTTTGGTTGATGTTCACGCCATGATGTGTAAGAGACAACAAGGTCGAGACAAAGGAATGCCTAGAGGTTATAGGCCGGCATAGAGTCGTAGCTACTTGATGTTACCAAAATAGTATTTCGACAGTATCGAATTAAAAATATTTCCTTAACAAAATATTTTAAAACACACACGTGTTTTAATAGTCAAAACATGGTATTTTAATTTAAATTTTACCAATAAAAAAATTTGTTTGATTCACTTGAAAACAAATATGATCAGATCATGATTAGAGTTGGTCAGAAGTATTACACAAGAACTGTTTCATAAGTATACCACACTGCCTTAACTGCACATAAATAATTACCTGAAATTTTCTTTATAAAATAATAAGCAGTTTACTATTATTACAAGTTTACCGAAGAGTAAAGAAATAACCAGTGCTGGGGTGGAGTAACTTTGCCAAAATAAAAAATATTATCTAGTTACCACTACGAATAGACGAACTAGACAAAACAAATAAAAACAAACAAACGATCATGTGCCAACAAACGGCACAACCCGTTGTACACTTTCGAAGTGTCCGTCTAATGCGTGGCGTGTGTATGTTTATAATAACTATAAGCTGGGCTTCACATTAATTACTGCTGGTTTTCACAAAATACACTTGTAGTACGAGCTCTACATTATCCTTGGCATCACGTGCACTGCATATTGACTTCATTGGCCTATTTAAACTGGGCGTTACTGTAATATTCTCTTCACTTAAAAATCAATTGTGGACGTTATAACCTAGCATATTTCAAGGAAACGGATGCGTTTGACAGGAAGTAATATCATTAGACATACTGACCACGTTCGTGAATGAGAAATTTTTTCGAGAACAATTTCATTAGAAAGGAATGAAATTACTGGTAGTAATTTGAGAGGGGGAGTTTGTATTTAAAAACTAAGCACTTGTTGCTAGTCAACCTAATGAACTTGTAACAGAAAATGACACTCCGCAGGGCTGCAGGGGCAAATTTTGGTGGTCATTTTTGAAAGTCGAGCGCTCCTAAGGCTCCAGGCTAGTAGCTTTAAAGAATTTAAATATTTCACACCCTAAGAACAATTTAATGAGCTTCGTCATATCTCGTATTAAAAACCGTAGTGAAAAATTTTGTATTTAAAATATACATAATAAGCAGTAATTACTTTAAAGACAATTATTTTTTAAAAATACATAACAGTTTCACTGCCCATGCTAGTGCTCTTCAGTGTGATTTATTTAATATTTTTGAGTCAGTTGGTATTTCTTGGATATGACTGTTTTATGCAATACTAGCTGTCCCTTTGCGGCTTCGCCCGCGTGTACTATAGAAAAAAGTAACTTAACTAAATTTTAATAACGCATTAATTGATGGTGTTACTATATTCTCTGTATAGCTTTATAACAACAAATACAAACAGCTTTATCCAGTCCACTACGCTAAGGGTAAAGTAATTGCAGAACATCTTTGTTTTAATTCATCTTTATTTCTCTACAAAATAGCTACCCGGCCACGGCTTTGCCCGCGTGAAATTATGTAATACAAACAGTAACTCTGGATAAAATATGTGCTGAAGGCATTTAACAGCTAGCGTACTCAATAACAGTGAACTATAAATTGTCTTAGCTCAGTGAAAAGAGCGCACGCAATATGCTCGTATGATGTCATGTCATGTCCCATCGCAAAGACTTGCACAGGATACGAACCCGTAACCCCACCCCTCCCACACCACAAACTTTGTACAATACCCGAGTGAATACTTAAAGGCAG
>PNEQ01118514.1:0-14248 GCA_003012365.1 Medauroidea extradentata
TATTGCCTTGTGCCTGTTGCTACATTACTCATATTGCCTCAATTATATGACCAGAGTACTCCATTTTTAGTTACAAAAAATCAGTACCAAAAATCAGTGACACCCAAATCGCGAAGGGCACCTATAACATTTAGAAGTTGAGACATTTATTTAAACCTAAACATAGACCATAGTATAGATAACTATCACATCGTAAAAATTTTGGTTGATAAACATCGCGCTATTGAAAAAATAAAATATCGTAATACCTCAAAACATCACAGTAAATGTCACACCCCGATTAATTGCACAACCACCGATGAAGCAAATTTTTAAAAATATTGCACCACATACATTACAGAACATCACAGTGCAATTTATGCTGTGTTGCAAAAATTGCACCTATATAGTTTGAAGCACGATATAAATCACAAAAATCGCAGAGCGCTATAAATCGCAGATATCGCAGCGCAATATAAATCGCAAAAATCGCAGCGCGATATATATCGCAGATATCGCAGCGCGATATAAATCGCAAAAATCGCAGCGCGATATATATCGCAGCGCGATATTTAAAAAAAATATTGCATCGCATGCGATATATCGCAATATCGCACAACCCTAGTCTTAGGGTACAAGTGGTGTGTCTTCACTACATACTCTTCAGCAGTTGCGGCTGTTGCATACGAGCATATTGCAGAGTGGAATATCTGCCGCGAAGATATTCTTTGGTCGGAACTCTGATGACGTCGATGTGTTGTTTGTATGGTTAATGCTCGTTGGGCAGAAGGCTACGAAACATGTGGCCATAATAAAAAAGCTATGAAAGTACGGAATAGTTACACCTAGAATTTGAATTAAAAAACGTGTGATATGCGGAAGAGAACTGTTTCAAGAAACAGAAAGTTTACAGTCAGTACACAATGCAAATGCGTGGCGAGAAGGAGTTGTGATTTTATCAACACAAATGTAATTATGTAGGCAGTATAACTCATTGTTTTCCAATTTTTCTGTTCACTTCGGTTCTGTGAGTGCTCACTATCCAATTTCAATGGAGGATCTGAATAAATAAATATTGCCTAAATAAACGACTGAAGGGGAACATGGCTGCCGCCATATTTGTTTACGACGTCAGTACCGGTTATGTTTGGGTTATGTACTGAATTTTGTTATTTAAAAAATACATTTTAAAGGGATCGTTCAACGCGTTATTCATAACAGTGTTCATTCTCTAGAGTTATTGTAATAGGCTATAACAACGTCTTTTAGATACAAACATTTTTTATTCAAATTGTCTCGTGTATAACAGTCTCCTCATTTATTGACATTGGTTTTTACTAAAAAATGGGGGTGTTATACACGCATAAATACGGTATACAAAATCAACCGAAGTCGACAAGATTGTATTTCATGTAATTAATAAACCCTTTTTCATTAAAACTATATAGATTCATACTGACTATACAATTTCTTTTACACGCGCAAGCATCAATTGACGTGTTCAGAGAGGTTAGACATGTCCCGTCGTTAGCCGTTTCGCGCTGAAAGATATGAATTATCTGAAAATAGAACTTTAGCGGGACTTTTTTGAGTGCTCACTTTATCCCGAATCGCCTATATGTATGTATTTTCTGATGTATTCAACCTGCCATCGTTATTTCTGAGCAAGTACATGCAGAAAGATCCCTTCACGAGCTCTGCTCCATGGGATCAAATTTGGTTGAGTATCTGTAATAATTGCGTACAGTATGTTTTGTCAATAAATCAAATCAAACTAATCAGAGTAGGTGTGGCCTGAAACTTATTTTAGCTTCACTTTACGCACCACACACCTACTCCTCAACTTCTTACCTCCATGGCGTACAATCTTTAGTACTTTTTTTATAAATATATTTACATAGTATCAAATATCAAGATATTGTTTTTAAGTAACTTTTAATTATCATTGAAGTTATTTACAACAGTCTAATGAATAAATACCACTTTTTTCTTTACTCTGTTGAATAATTTACATTATATGAGCATTGTGCTGGCTTGTAATGCATGCCTGTGCACAAGTGCATTAAAATTTGTTTTGATGACAAGAGATTGTAGCTACCAATTTCACGTATATTTTTTCTGAAGACCCCTGTCTATCTTTTTTTTTTTATTACTATACCATGGTCAGTCATATCTACTGTTCAGCAGTGTTCTTTTGATATGACGTCTGCCTATGATATAAATTTATATGTCAACTATCGTGTGGCTTATTTTTACGCTAAACGCTACGAAAGTCGGGCTATTTGTTTGCGAGAAGACACATGTAAGCTTGGTTTTCTTATTTATTTATTTTTTTGGGTAATGGTTGGTCATATCTACTGTGCAGCAGTGTTATTTTGATCTTAAGGCATCTGCCTATTGATATAGATTTATATTTGAACTATCTATTGTACCATTACCACCCCTCCATTGGGGCTAACCTCGACATGGTGATGGCACCTAACAAATTTTACATAGCATAGCAGAGGCAGTAACGAGGGTTGCGATTCCCAACTATTTGCAAGCTACGTCTAGGCAAGGGTTTAATTTAATTCAAACAAATCTAGAACTCCTAACCTCAATCCTCAGTATTGCAAAACTAGTAAGTGATCAGCATGATCTGTAAGGAATGTCACAATTAATAGCACACATGAAAAAGGAAATTACCATTCAGTTTTAACTTCAAAGAAACATCAAAGGTCGGGTTCCATCGCAGCAGCGATTTATTGACAAATCAAAACATAATGAACAGTTACAAAACCTTGCAAATAATACAAACTCAAATAATGAATCAAAACATTCAAAATGAAACAAATAACATTAAACATTAATTTTACAAAAATACAATAACAGGCGTGCAAATGGAATCACAGTTAAAGTTGAACAAATATGAAATAACAAGAAGCCCTAGTCGATATCCCTGAGGAGGGTGTAGCAAAGACAATAACTAAACATAGGCTAGCCCTACCTCATAGGGAACTAGCTCACACGACAAGTGCTGACTGAGACTCTCTTCCCAGCAGCAAACCCTAACATAAACCGAGGGGGGACACACGCCCCTAAACATACTTACTTACTAATTAAAGCTTCCAGGGGACACTCGCCCCAACACACAATCTCAAACACAAGCATAACCTACCTCAGTAGTATGCATACACAGCTAACACCCTCACACAAGTATCTTAATGGGGCACATAAGGTGCATACAAAACATCTAATTCATTAACTATTAAACATCTTAAATGGTTCTCATTCTCTGTTAAATCTAAGCCTCAAATTACACGCCTACAAAGATTACTTAATCAACAAACGAAACTAATAGAAAAATACATGTCTGCCCCTCTCTCTCTCTCTCTTTTACTGAATAATATTACATATTACTTGAGTTTACTTATTGAAATCCCGAACGCGAAAGTTACTTTAATATACCAGGCAAAATGAAAACAACAACAAACACAAGACACGAACGAAACACTAGGACTTGGGCCGTTATGCTACAGGACTTCAACTCAAGAAATAATCAACAAGAAACTAAATAAGGCGCCACAAATTAATCATTTACAATTCCTGCAGCATAACACTATTTTCCTTATTTTTCAGTTAAATGCTATGGAAGTTGGGCTATTCATTCTCGAGAAGATACTTGGAAGCTCAGTTTTCTCATTATTTGGGGACAAGGTTCGATCATACCTAACTGTTTAGCGGTATTCTTTTGATCGTAATATTTCTGGCTACTGACATCAATTTATGTTTCAATTATTACACTAAGTAATTTCCCGCGAAACACTACAAAAATCTGGGCCTGACTAGAGGCATTTTGCTGAAAAAATGCAATTTTAAAATTAGATTACCAGTGGAGGGGGTGGAGGGGTAAATAGGCCGCTATAGATTTTACGAAGGTAGTGATTTTATGAATGTGGTGAGAGGAACTGTGAGTATTCATAAAATCGGGGGTCTAGTGTATAGTAATCCTCCAAGTTACGAAACCTGCGACTTACGAAAATTCGTAGTTATAAAAAAAATCCCCATGAAGGTCTGCATGCCTGCCTAGAAAGCAGTGCGCATCTACCTCTCTCTCGGGCCACGTGTCATTGACTTCGCGGCGCACATATGTCTCGCTCACACTGCGTAACCTTGACTATAATCGCGCATCGCCAGACTGCAGTATCGCTTATGGTCTCGTGAGGTGTATAGTTACGGTAGTGTTGTTTACAGTAACTATGTTATCGAAACGTAAGAACAAGCGCTCTGAAAATACAGTTTAAAAAAAGAGATACAAATGTTATTAACTTATTACATTACAGAAAAAACTGAACATTATTAATTAATATGTATAAAGACGGGAAAACGCATTCAACAATCGCACGGGAAACAAGTCGCCCTGTTTCTACTGTAGGTACCATCCTGAAGGACGCAGATTGTATCGTTGACAGTTCGAAAGGTGCTGTAACATTGCATCACAATTATTACTAAGAAGAGGGTGGGCTCAATTTCAGAGATGGAAAAGTGCTGTGTCACTGGATCGAGGCCATGGCACAAAAATGGATACCGTTGAGCTTTCTTACTATCCAGGAAAAAGCTAATCAAATTATGACGATTTGCTGAAGAAAGCTGACAAAAAAGACATGGAAAGTACATTTAAAGCTAGCGCAGGATGGTTTGAATGATTCAAGAAGCGTGCCAACCTCCACAACATAAAGATAACAGGTGAAGCTGTAAGTGCAGATGTGGATGCGGCGAATTACTTTCTTGAACTTCTAGCGGAAATAATCAAGGAGGGGGAATATTTGCCTGAGCAAATTTTTAAAGTGGATGAAACTGCTCCGTTTTGCAAACGGATGCTGGCACGGACATTTATTTCAAAGGAAGAGAAATCTATGCCTGGTTTCAAATCTGCAAAAGATCGCATCGCTGTTATGGTAGGTTGTAATGCTTCCGGCGACTTGAAGCTTAAACTGCTTTATCATTCCCAGAACCAGCTGGCATTTAAGAAATGTGACATGAGTAAGTTGCCTGTGATTTCGAAAGCTAACACCAAGGCCTGGGTTACACGTGCATTGTTTGGAGACTGGTTTATCAATAATTTTGTTGCTGAGTTAAAGGAATATTGCGCACGAAAAGGGATCCCATTTTGAAGTGCTGCTACTCTTGGATAATGCACCTGGCCATCCAGAAGATTTGTCTGATGTTCATCCTGACGTGAAAGTCGTTCATTTGCCTCCCCGAACCACCTCACTCCTGCAGCCAATGGATTAAGGTGCTATTGCGACACTGAAAGCGTACTACCCGCGGCGTACATTTTCACAGGCAATCAAAGCGATTGACAGCTGAAAAGAAACCACCCTTCGTGACTTTTGGAAAGGGTACAATATCCTAGGTGCAGTAAAAAACATTGCATCAATTTGGTCTGAATTACAGGATTCAACACTGAATGTGGTGTGGTAAAAATTGTGTCCAGAAATGGTTAAAGACTTCAAGGGTTTCATTGATGGAAAGCCGACTGAGATGGATTCTAAGCTAGGAGATTTTCAGCAAGCTACGGAGCTGTGTGTCGAGCTGGCACAGCAATTAGAACTTGAAGTGGACTCAAGTGACATCAACGTGCTTCTTGAGAGCAACAGTGAGGAACTTACTAATGATGATGATCTCATGGAGTTGGAAGAATTACACTATTCAGTTGAAAATAAGCTAACTGTAACGGGAAAACATTCACAAAGAAGGGACTGGCAGAAGTGTTTCAGTTAACAGACTTGGCGCTATTAAAATTAGAATCTATAGATTCTGACAGTGAATGTTTTGAGAATGTTAGTCGGCGTGTTTATTGTGATATCTCCAGCTACCAGGCCATCTATGAAGAAAAATAGCGTGTGACAACACAATCAACACCTGACATGTTGGTGAGACGTTCTAAGAACGACCCACACCCAGATGATCCACGACCTTCAACTTCCGGAGAGAGAAATTGGTACACAAGACTCCCCAGCGCACTCTCCTTTAAGTGATGACATTTCCTACTCTCCTTAGTGCCATCTGCCTCCTACAACTAGGAAAGGCAAGAGAGAGAGAGGAAGGTCAGAACTCCGCTGTGTTTATGCATGCCCACCTGCCCCTCCCCCAAACAAAACACGGAGATACAGGAAACCCTGGCCGTGCCTGCTGTGACGTGAGCTCAGACACAAAATTATGTCAGAGTAAACCTAATTGTTTAGTGTTACATTTCAGTGTAAGGTATCTTATGTAGTATTTTTTGTGTTTCATAGTTTATTCATCGTATGTAATTTTTATGTTTCATTATTTATTCATAAGTTAATGCTTTCCATTTTGCGTCAAAGAGTTGAAACATACAGCTGTGTGTAAGTTAATGCATGTGGATAATTAACTACATAGTAAATATTCATTACAACATGCACCTCATTTTGTATTTCCTAATATAAAACACTACACATGTCCACCACCTACGCCACTTTCAATCTACGCACAGTTTACTCTTTACACTTCTGCGAAGCTTATGCAGCAATAAATGTGAGCGAGAAGATTTCCGTGTGCGTTCTGACTGCGATAGGCTTCTGGCTACGTGTGCACTACAGTCGCTGTGCGCGTGGGTTCAAACAAACGTTGCCACGTCTCCTGTCTACATGCCGATGGATGCAGTGTTGCCAAGTCTCCCGTCACAATGCCGATGGACTATTGTGCTGTGCGCACCACACGCTTACAAATAATATCGAAACAACATGTGCATGGTACTTCTGTTAACGTATTCTTTCATCCTTAATTATTTCATTTTTGTTTTACAAATACAGTACAGTACAGTCTTCATTTATAAACATCACACATTTAAATAGATAAGTTTCTTGCAAATTTCCATAAGTACTGAACCTACAGTTCAACTTACGAAAAATTTGAGTTATGAAACGGGCTTCCAAACGTAACCCTTTCGTAACTCTGGGTATTACTGTATTGTGTTTAGTAACATAAGAGAGATTTGAAACTAGCTTTGGCAGTTCCTCTTAATCATTTAATAATGAGTTTGGACCAGTGCTTATTAAGAGATCTTTAGTGCACAGTATTCATGGCAAAATTTCACAGTCGACAAACAAGACTAGCGTGAAGATCACATGCTTCAAGACAAGCTTGTTTAACACTACTTTTGGCATGACGAACACCATGCAATAGTATATGCATTTACGATGAGTGGCCTGCAGGTTTTCTTTGTCATGTATTCAAGATACTTTTTTATCATTAAATTTACAGTAGGACCTCGATTTAACAAATTTCCTTGGAACTCGAAAATGTTTACTATAAATCAATGTTTTATTAAATCTGACTTCTTATTTTTTAACCCCCCTCTCACCCACCAAAAAATTTAAATCCTCAGGCAAGTTTCGTCAGAATTTTATGGTAATTTTAAAATGTCTGTCAGCCCACAACGACATACTGCAGTTACCGCCAATAGGTAAGCCACAGCTGTGAATGAATGAAAATTTGGCGAAAAAAGTTTTAAAAACTTCTAGTGGAACGCACATCGAGCATGCGCCTGGTGTGTTAGGCTGCCCGCATGCCATCAACATTTGAGTGATGACTTAACACTGTTGAGCAGTCTATCTTTATGTCTCCCGCCGCTCCTCCAAGAAAATGTAGGAAATTCCCTTTGGAGGGAAAAAATTAAAACCTAATTTATTAAAAGTTTGAGAGTCAACAGTAGAATAATAATTAATTAATCTGTGCTGCGGCCATTGTATATGTAGGCCTCCGCGCTTTTGCAACAAACAGGTTACTGCTCGCTTAAAATACTTTGCACTTAAATATTTTTTTAGCATCAACACACCAATTATTTATGTTTACTGTAGTACATTTGTTGTAAAATGTCTGCATAATGTTTTTATAAATACTCTAGTTAATCATGGGACGTATTAGAAAATAATCACGCTGGACACAGCTGCATTCTACAGGTAATAGAATTAATCAGTAGAGCATGCTTCACTGTAGCAGTGTAGCGCATTCTGACGGAGATGCGTAGCACTATCTGTCAATTGGTTCCCATGCTCTCCACTGCCGCGCTGTGTGAACTGGTTACCTAGATGCTCGTTCACCCGCCTAGTCATGATGCTTTCTCGTCGCAAGAAAGGATCTAGGCGCGCACTTGTTACACAACACAGATCACTCGCTGAACCACATATGCTCATCTCAAAGTCACTTCCTCAACCAAATTTTTCAATAATTTTAACACTTTTTTTTTCTCTGTTGCTGATTTTAGAGTATCTACAGAAAAAAGTATATATGTACTACGACCAGTGAAAGTATTTTTGATAGACTTACATTACAATTTATATTCTATGTAATCAAAGTATTTCGTACATTTGTAGTTATTGTTTGAATGTCCCTAAAAATCAATTCATAAGATCATTATTTTCATTATTCCAGAGTTCGTTAAACCAGGGCTCTACTGTAGTATTTACCCATGTGCCAACCATGCATGTTTTCTTTAAACTAAAATAGGAAAGTTGGGGTGCAGAAAATTGTTTCGTTTAAACAACAGAGCCTGGGAAAGTTGGGTTTAACATGCATTACAGACTGCTGGTGAGATAACTATGAAATATTTTAGTATCAGGTTGTAGCTCATCAGTAAGTACACAATGCTATTACCGTTAGCAACACCCTGTGCCATGCATACAGCTCGTGTCGACCCGCTAGGTGTGTTGAACTTCAGCGTGCTTGATATGATGGTGTCGAACCATGCTGAGCAGTGCCATGTGAATTGTACTTGGATCCTTTTCCTTCAGTTCTTACTCACCTGATACAATGAGAGAGTGTCTAAGCACCTACAGCTTGGCGTGTGGCAGTGCCAAGAACCAGGACCGAGGTAGTGTTTCATTACTCCGCCAGAATGAGCCACAGTACAGCACTGACTGTAAATACCGACAACTGCAAATAGAGTGCAACGTACGTTGCTGCCACTGCGGAACATTCACTTGACCTGCTCCAGCCTTCACCTTCTCCTTTTTTCCTTTGTATCTTCCAGTCCATGAGCGGGGCTGAGTAATATTTATATTTCTAGAGCGTTATTTCATTCTTAAGACATCTACGTATTTAATTTGATTTGTTTAGTAATTTTATTTTTCATGTTTTTGTAAACAGAAGGCAATCAAATTGAAAAAGTGTAGTGAAATTTTTTTCGTAAAGTTCATGAAAATGTGGGGTTCTGGTCTTGCATGGGAACGGGTGGTACATGGGTAATACTTAATACAGTGTTGTGCTGTTGCTCAGTATAGTAATTGTCGACTGTGATTGTTTCACCAAGATACTGATATTCAAGTTAAAGGACCTGGCACACAGTGACCATGGACTTGTTGCTTTTGGCCACTTCTTTAAACTTTCTGGGTAGGGATGTCATATGCTTTCAGTTCATAAAGGTTGTTTGATTTTAATGTTGTCCGGCCATGGGTTGGTGTGCATTATTGTTTAGGGCTGGTTTTACCTTTCTCTGGACTAACTTCCAGGTAGTTGCCTTGGCACTTTACGTAACATTTGTGTCTTACCACCTGATTTATACCTCCGTGTAAATGACCAGAGGTTCCACCTCTCCCACTTTTAGCGGGAGACTCACGATTTCTCACCTGATCTCCCACCCTCGTGATTAGTAATTTTAATCTCCTGCTTTTTAGTTTTAATACATACGTTTGTGGTTTTATCAAAAATTCTGTTTATAAATAGGTATTCCGGTGTTCGTACCATAGCACGAGACTATCCTTCACAGCGTATAGATATTGTAGGTCGTACCGTAACTTCAGTATACTAGCTGCTTTCATTGCCAGTAATTTTACGATATAACTGTGCTAATGTTGGTAGTTGGCAATAATGTATGCTAAAATTAAGAGATTTGTTTTCGTGCGCTATCGTCATTGGTGCTTGTTAGCCAATCAAAAAATTATGTCTCTTGTCATCCAAGATGGTGTTATCATTGAAATTGTTGTTGGCTGTGTTTACGTGTTTTTATTATTGGATACAGTCGTGTATGCCTTGGTCTTGACTTTGTTCCACTTACTGTATTTCGTGAAACTTATGTGATTGGCCTACAAGTATTTTGTACGAGTTATTTAACAATACTCAAAAATCATGTTATAATATGCTTAAGGCCCATTCACAATTGGCATGAAATAAAAAACATAACTTAACACAGCATTTCATGCAAAATTGTTCTCAACTGCCGAAGAAGCCGGACGTGTGCCGTGTTGTGCGAGGTTAGCACGTGGTAAGCCAAGGGGCGCAACTGGAAGACATGGGGCCGTGATGGAAAGAGGTGAAAAGACTTGTTAGAACTCTTCATTACTAACCAGCTTTGATTATTTGACTATTTGATGTGAATTTACAGCCGTATCAACCGCGTGGCCGGCCCACTATCGGTTATGATTTAAGTTTAGCACGTGTTATTTTTCACTTTTTGAGTTGGGTTTCATTTTAGTTCAGTTCAGTTCTCTTTCAGTCTAATTTTATGTTGTACAAGAAGTTGTACGTGCCGATGTAAGCGCGGTTGCATGAGTTTTTGTGAGAAAAACAAAGTAATAAATATGGGCTGTTGATCTAACCACGTGTTTGAATGCCGTTATGCAGGCGTCCATCCTTCGGTAAGAGTACCTCACCGCTGAGACCGGAGCATATATGAGGACTGATCAAATTACTATTTTTCTTTGTGAAACATTGTAAGCAAATAACTGGGGTTATTCTCCGTTCACTCTAAGTTGAGTTCTGAAGTAAACAAATAACATAATATCATTGCACTTCGCTAGCTTCTAATTGGCTCAATTTGTACGTCGCGCCGACGTACTATTTCCAACAGACAAAAGTGTGTACAGGCGGCATCATAGGAGACAACAACGCCGTATATATTAAAACAATATTGCGTGAAAATTTCGTACGTGTTATCAACATAGGGAAACAAAAATTACACAAAAACTTGATAAAAATATTGACGTCATGTGCAATTACTGTATATTTCAAAATTTAATAGTAATTATCAAGTCATGACTAACGATTGTATTCAAATATTCCGATATTAACGTAACAAAAATTTGGTACTACATGCAGAATAAAAGTTGTCAACAAGATGAGTGATTAAACTTACTGTAAAGTCCTCCTGGATTATTTTGTACTTCGTTTTTGGAAAAATTACATTTTATAAATCACCAAACAATCTGTCGATAATTCACGACACACATTGTTTTTTTATATATATATATATATATAAAAAATTGCTATGCGAAATTTTTATTCTTGCCTTATAAACATCACCACAGTTTGTTCAGTAATGAAGACATATCCACGTTTCGAAAACCGTGCAAGACATTTTCACTGTTCACGTCCAGCATCACATAACCTAATCTGCAAGTGACGTAAATATAAAATGGCGCAAGGACGGAACAATAAGAACAAGGAACTTTGGTTCGGACCACGCTGATGTGGTTTCGGACGAACTGGAACGGAAAATGGACGAACGAAAGAAAACATTCGCAGTAACCACAACATTGACGCGTTAGCGTCCAAAAATACTTTGAAAAAATAAAACATTATATCTGGTTGTGATATTTCTGACTTATTTTTACTGTGGTAATTATTACTGAACTAAACTTTTTGTATCTTCAGAGTATCGTACGTCTCTAAATACTGGCAAGTGTACCAAGAAACTCGTACGTTTAACATTGCATCAGTCGTTAAATAACTTGTGAACCAACTGTACGGACGTGTCGTCCGCTAACCATAATTAAAGTAATAAACATATAGCATTGTAGATTGTGTTTGCAACGTCTGTATATTTTAGATGTTTGTCAATAAAACGCTCTCATTAAGCGATGGAGTGGTAAATTTATATGTACACGACAGATAATAAAGATCTATTTCTTATGCAAGATCACAGTGCACGGCAGTCGGCAGCCAATGAACATGTTTGTTTATAATTTGCTTTATTTATCCTAAAACACAACTAAGAGTGAATGGAGTATAGTATCGTCACTTCTGTCGGCGCTGGAAGAAGAAGGGGCCGCGAGTGCCACCACAAAAGAAGCATCTTGCTGTGGTGGACACTGGACTAGTGTCTCGTGCGCGTTATGTTCATTCAAATTAGTGCTGCTAATAAAAACAATTGTGCTAAGTGAAGGGATGCAACTTGTGATGTTGAAGATGATTTTTTTTTTTTTTTTATGAATTTCTGGGCATTTTACCATCAGAAAGAGTCAACATTTTGTATATTGTTTTGTGTAAGTTTTCCATTGCGCATGCTGTAAAAGGTGATGTTAAGCATATAAATACGACAAAACAAGCAAACCAAGGTAAATTATAGCGTAAAATAAGACACAATTAAAAAAATTGTTATAACCACAGTAGTGTGTTTATCTATGTACTTTTAGTCTGAATTTTAGTAATGCTGATCAAGCTGGTTTACTCTTTAATAACAAAGTTTCAAGAAAAGTTAAATGGCGAAAAATATGGTTGTGCTCGCTGTAAACGTATGTAATAAATATGATGGAGAGTTTTTTGAAAGTATTTAAGTCTCTCATGCTGTGGTGGTGCTGTTTATGATACACCAAATAAGTAAAATAATAAAAAAAATATAGTAGAGTTTTGTCCAGTGGTAGAACTAAGACTTTTAAACTGGGGCTGATTGGGTTCGGCCGCCGTCCGCGACAAAAAACACACAAGGTGTTCGTGAAAAATAACTTTCTTCATTTATTACTACATTTTAAGCGATCAGCAATTCAAACAAAAATTTACTTAGACTGACAAATAGTTCCCATCAGTGGCGATTGATCATGACCACATGGCCGGGAAAATTGTGGTGTTAGCGGCCCGAAACAACAACAAAAAAATAACACTGAACAGAGATCATTAATCTTTTTTAGCAATTCACGCTCCAGTTTAAAGATGCTGCCCGACGTTACAAAGTTATCCCTTACGGACCTGACCCACTCTGCCACGTGGGTGCCTTTGCCTCGAAATAGCCGCCGCGGGCCGACACACTCCGCACACATCATGTCCTTTCAAAGGATAAGCAACAAATCGGCTGAGCAATGGTTGACGCGGCGGCAACGCACCAGCCAGTACTCTGATCCCCCACCATCACTTCCAGGAACTTTTGTGCACTTACATGTTCTGATTTAAAATTAAATTGTTTGAACAATTTAATTAGTATGATAAAAAAATTAAATTATTCTTTTACAATATTATTTGAGAATACTCTGCGGTAATTAAACATTTGAACAGAAAGAGGAAAACAAAAGACTTGCTTACCGCTCAAAGAACAGCAACAGACTACCAAACAACAAAAAAAATTATCACAATTCGTTGATTACTTGAATTTAAATTGCAGTGAAATTCCACATAATCATAGGACCAGACAATGTCAGTCCTACTGGCAAGCCGGGCATCAGCAATAGTAACAAAAAATACTTAAGGGCTGTAAAAAAATCAGTACCTACATAAAACTACATGGGTAACTGGGTTCTACCTGCCGTATTACCCTTGAGGCACTTTAGTGCATACTGTAATGGGGTCTCTTCTCCTTCTGCGTCTACGTCGCCGTGTAGTTGTTATTTATCTAGAAGCTGGTTTTTGAGGTTATGATGTCCCTGTTCGGGCGGTCAGAGTGTGACGG
This sequence comes from Medauroidea extradentata, assembly GCA_003012365.1. NCBI lineage: Eukaryota > Metazoa > Arthropoda > Insecta > Phasmatodea > Phasmatidae > Medauroidea > Medauroidea extradentata. Next base: position 13,640 of record PNEQ01118514.1, read on the forward strand.
GTGCTTCTTCTATGTATGTTGTTTGTTTGTTTATATGTTGGACGTAACTCTCCTCCGTTGCTATTACAAGTAGTTAGCCGGCAAAAAAAAAAACAAAAACACAGCGAGCTGATGTAGAGGCGGTGCCTATTATATTGATGCCCGGATAGCAGTGAGGTTAATCAGCTACAGATGTATAAATAAATAAAAATCATAATATCGGCATTTTCTTTCTTTTATTTAACCGTTCTTTTGACGCAGTTTAACAGACACAGGCAATTAACATTGCGAGTGCTCGCCCAGAAATAGTTGAGGTGACTTTTCTGTCTACGGATTATGACTTGCAGTTTCCCTCCGTAGTAGTACTTGGTCCGGCACTTTATCTACCCTAATTCCGACTACGTGGTTAACAATACCTACTGCTGGTTACATTACTAGAAATAAAAAGGCAGTATGCCAAAAAGAGAAACAAATAAAGACTGGTTTCTCCTAACGAATCCGTCCTCTACGCTTCACAACCCCTCTGCCCCGTCCAACACGTCCTCTTCCTTCCGCCATGACGCCCCAACTACCACAAAAAACTTAGCCTGCCATCTTTCCGCGACCGAGTCCAAGCTCCGACATATCACG
>PNEQ01118515.1:0-14249 GCA_003012365.1 Medauroidea extradentata
TGTGACTTGTGTTGAAACGTGGCGAGACTCGACAGCTGTCTAGTGCTGTGACGCTAGTATAGAGGAGGTGGGGTGGTACCGAACAGAGGTGGCTATGATGGGGGGCAAGGAGAGGTCGCGATACCGAACATACCCGAATCATAGTTACGGAAACGTCCGAAGCTGGCTTCATCGTGTAAGTACCTAGACATTAGTGAAGTTTACCCCCCCTGGTCGGGCGCGTCTGAGCTGGGCACGGGAGGGAGAAGTGGGGGGAGGAGGGGGGAGCGAACACGAGCGCATCCGACGGCGGCCGAGCACGGCCGAAGTCCGGGCGGGGAATTCAAACCATAAAGCGCACAGGGCACAAGCACCAAGTTCCTCCAAAGCAACCTCACTGCCAGTCCAAGATATGTAAATTTAACAACTCTTCAAGTGTGGTGAACCAGAGTCGCCGACTCCCGGTACAACTCCCCCTCCTTACTCCTTCATACAGGGACCTACAGGCCTCCGGCCCTGCCCTGGAGGCGTAAGAGGGTCATTGATCAGGCTCAGGATAAAAGAAGCCAGTCTGGGTTGCCAGAGATATCAACTGTGCCAGATCCCATCCATGCGGAGCCTTCGCCCAGCATTCTGTAGAGCTCGTGTCGCCCAGGAACCAAGGGAAGGGCTGCCCGCCCAGCGCCACTGTGGAGCATGTAAAAACAACAAACCAGAGTCATAATATTTGTTCCCTTAAACACAATCCCTATAAAGAGGCATTAGTACTCATGTGACAACCAGCATACAAGAATTTTACAATTGCGCAGTACAAAAACACAGTAACCCTTAGGCACAATATAAAATAAACAATCTAAATTACCACATTAAAATTTCTGGCCACACGACCTAGAATAGCACCGTTTAGAACATTCTGGCCAATACTGACCCCAAATTACAAAAACTCATATACAAAAGCTCAAAACCTAGTTAAAATTCACAAACAGAGCTCACAAAATTGCTATATAAAAAATATAACACTGTCTCGGCCGAGCTACACTATAATATTACCAGCTGGTACTACACCGCTACGAACACACACACACGAAACACAAAAACACCTACACACAAACACGGTACCAGTACACACACTACACACCACAAACACTACGAGCCTTCACAGGCGCCACAAATAGGGGAATGGGAGAAGGAAATTGTAGAAACGCAGAAGCGAGGGGGCGGGCCCTGCCCACTCTCTTCATTGCAACTCAGTTGTCCCATACGTCTCCGTTCTTCACACCCCTGTTGATGACCATGCCTGCAAACCTGTACAAACTTGGCAGAAAACATCAATTAATTCCCTGCTCGCTTCAAATGAGTGACATGAGCCTTTCTCACAACTTTTCCAGTCGTCGGCTCGCTCAGAAGAACAGTATTGGGTCCCAGCAATCGAACCACATCATAGGGACCTTGGTACTTCAGCATCAACTTGCTCCAGCGCTGATCCGGTCCCGAGGGCAGTACAAAGGACTTGCAGAACACTGCATCTCCAACCTGAAAATCAGACTCAGTTCTTCCAGCATTGTACCTGGCCTGAAGGCGCCCACGTGCGTCATGCAAGTTCCCAACCACATCAGCGGCCATGAGCTCTCTCGCGGCATCCGACACCGGAGCCGCTGGGGAGGGGACACCCCAAACATTAAGCAAAGGGTGCAATAAGTCTCTCCCAAACAGAACACGGGCAGGACTGTACTTAGTAGCGCTGTGCACAGCGGAATTGAACCCAATGGAGACCAGATCTAGGTCTTCATCCCACACGTTCTGTTGCTCATGGTATAGCGCTGACGTCACCTTCAAATTCCGGTTAAAGCGTTCAACCCTATTTCCACACTGGAAATAAGGACTGGAAGTATAATGGTTGATTGACAACCTAAAGCACGTGTCCTTAAAGGTCGCAGATGTAAAATAGGTTGCGTTTTAAGTAAGCTCACGGGAGGGCCGAACACCGACCAAACACGGTCTGTCAAGTGCCGCTGGATCTCCGAACTTCGTATGCTACGAGTAGCAATTAGAAACACAAAGTTCGAAAAGACATCCAGCACTATTAAAATGTACTTATTGCCCTTAGTAGAACGAGTGAGTGGGCCAAACACGTCACAGTGTAATACCTCCCATGAGTACGTGATTTGATCAACACTGTACATACCCACACGGGAAATTTGACAAGGCTTTGCGCGCTGACACACATAGCAGCGCCTTACGTACCTTCCTACGTCCGCAAAGATTGTGGGCCAATAAAATCTGACGCTTAGCTTACTTAAGGTGCCCTGACGCACCAAATGTCCCCCAAAGGGAGAATCATGATAATGCCTCAGGAGTTCCGACCTGCAAACCTCCGGAACTACCAGACGTTTAGCACGCTTCCGACGCCCGGTATAGTACAGTTTGCCAAAGTCACTCTGTCGCACTCTCCCTTTTTATTTTTAGTTTTTATTATATAGTCTTTGAACATTGACTCTTGAAAAGTGTGCTGGTAGGGAGACCGGACACAAAATAGGCTGTTGCCTACGACTACTGCTCATGTAGAGCTAATATTACCGTTAAAATTGAAAGAAATAATTGCCAGAAAGCTTTATATAAAAATTTAAAGTTTTGATTTTACAATAGTTTGTTTGTTAAGTTTGCACATACCATGATATTAATATTTGAAATAACAAATTTTAGTTTGAATATTTTAATATAACATACAATATAACAAATACTTTAGATTACTTTTTCATTAATATTTAATACAACAGACGCGTTTATGTTGAATGTTGAGAAAGAGAGTAACAGGCGACGCATTACCGTCATTGCAGTATCCATAGTCATAATGAAAATATACGTCCGTGAGGCGGCTACTTATCACCATTAAGAATGACGCGGTGACGTCACGCCGTGGCCAGTTTGGTCTGCCTGGTTAGCAGGCAGTCGGGCCACGAACATCGTGAACTGGACAGGAAATGTTGAAAATTGCAACTGGCAACTTGCATCTAAATCTTGCATCTACTTCTTAAATCTATATCTTGAATCTAGCACCTTGCATCTTGCACCCTCTGTGAACAGAGGCAAAAACGGGAAAATTTAATTAACGTTCGTGACGAGTAAAAGGGAAAGGACTCTCACGGCGGGAACACTTACCAAAGATGAGGGTGACAAAAACTACGACGGTAGCATTGAGAAGCTGGCTAGTAGATAGTAGAAAACTAAGTTCTACTTTTCCAAAAACGGAAACTACGGCACTATTCTATTACAAAAAGAACAAAGAACTAAAGTAGCCATCTAGTGACTACATGTTGATGCTACTAAAGTCCGCGTTATACACGTAACGCCCGAAAACTTGTGTTGTGCAGAAAAACGTCTGTCGTGCACAAGGTGATTACTAGGAATGGACGCTAAGTGACGCGTAGCGAAGACCGTGTCCCTAACGCCGGAGATTACAAATCTCTCAAGAGATGGCGTGCGCGTGTCGGAACGGCCAGAAGGGCCGGACAAAGTACAGTTAAAACCGGTTATGACCGACGATACAAGTACCGTGCAAAGCACTTTCTTACTAACTGAACCGGGGTGGGGGTGGTACAGAGTACAACGAACGGCGACGCTATAGAGCGTGGGATTGTAGCGGATACAGCGGAAACTTATCTTACATGAGGCTTGAAATACAACACTTGAGACGTGCAGCAAGAAGCGAGCGCTGTGGCTACAGCAAGCAAGCGGCTGGCTTGGTGGGCCGTGTGCATGTATGGTCGGGATAATAAAGCTTATTAAAATTATAAAATTCCCCAAAACCCAACAAATACTTTACATGAATGACAATATAAATCTCACTGACAAACCTTTTCTGTCTTAACAGACAATATAATGAATAATAAATGAAAATATTGACTTCATATTAAAATAGTAAATTGAGTAAAACATTTTAATACGGCACAAAACGAGTGTGAAAGCAGCCAGGACACAGCCTGGTTATCCGTGCACAAATCAAACCACCGCCACCCACGAACGACTAGAATTTGGTGGTCCCCGAGACACAAGCGAGGGCCTCCTTCTCGAAGGCGCTTAACCGTCGCTCAGAATCAGATAGAGTCCGGCTAGCGAATGCCACTGGACATACCGCACCGTCCCTCCACTGTCCCAATGTCGCCCGCAAGGCCACGCTCGAAGCGTCAACATTAATCACAAAGCGCAGGTCAAAATCGGCTAAATACAGTGATGGCGCTGCGGCCAAGGCTGCTTTAAGGCCCTTAAAGCTATTCTCCTGATCGGGTCCCCATTCAAACACAGCACCCTTCCGCTTAAGGCGGTTCAGCGGCACAGCCAGTTCCGAGAACCGGGGAATAAACCTGGCATAATACCCTAGAAGCCCAATAAACCTGGACGCGCCTTTCACGGTCTTAGGGCGCGGAAAATTTACCACAGGGACCACCCGGTCAGGATCCATGACCAGGCGCCCCCTGGATACGATATACCCTAGGAACTTCACAGAGGAAGACGCCCACGTGACCTTAGCTGGATTCACGGTCAAACCGGCGTCCCTTAGGCATGTCAATACAGCCCGCAAATCATCTAGGTGTTGGTCCATAGATGTGCTGTAGACGATAATATCGTCTATATAGTTGATCACGCACTTAAACTTCAAATCTGCCAGCACGTGATCCAGGACACGTGAAAGGGCCTGAGTGCCAAACTTGGCCCTCATGGGTATACGGTTAAATTCGTACTGGGCCCATTGCGTGCGGAACGCAGTGTACTTGCGACAATCAGGGTGCAGCAAGCATTGATGGAAACTGGCGTTCAGATCTATTACAGAGTACACTGATGCCTTCCCGAGATGTTGCAACACTGTATCTACAGTAGGTACAGGGAACGGGTCAAGGTGTATCTTCTGATTTACCGCAGACATGTCCGTCACTAACCTAAAGCCACCATTAGCCTTCTTAACCATGAAGGCGGGCGAGGCGTAATTGGAGGTTGACGGAGAAATCACACCAGCATCCAAAAGTTTTGCCACCAAATCGCGCATAATCTCCAACTTAGGAGGAGCATAGGTGTAAAACGGAACTCGAACTGGTACGTCATCTGTGACGGTAAAGCGATACGGCATCACGTCACACCGGCCGATGCGTAAAGCTACCACATCGTCGAACTCCCTTAATAATGATTCCACACTGTTGACACTCCGACTAGTAGTCGCCAAAATCTCACCTAAGGGGGCTGAACCTCGGCTTACGGTAGACAATAACCGACACGGGACCTCGGGCGCGAACTTAAACACTAGCTGGCTTGCAGGAACGTCGACCACTGCACGAGACCTGTGCAGAAAATCTAATCCCAACACTATATCGGCCACCAGTCCTTGAACCACCCAGAAAACATGCGACCAAGAAAATAATTCAATTTTGAAATGCAATTTCGCCAATCTCACGCACCTCACAACGTGCCCATTTGCCACACACACGTTCAAGCCCTCTGTGGTATGGGGCTCCCTTAAAAAATGTGGGTTCCGCTGAACTAAAGAATTCCACATTTCTTCTTGCACAAAAGAATGCGACGCTCCCGTATCCACAAGAGCTGCTCGTTCATGACCATAACACAGCACGGACACGAAACAATCATAACGTGCCCTATTAGAACTATTCCGCCGGGGACCCTTGGCACTTACAGGTGCGGCGGCAATCCGTTTCCCGGACAGTTTGCTCGCACGTGTCCTACGTCTCCACAGTGAAAACACTTCCGCTCCGTGCTGTCCACAACAACACTGGAACAATCACGTCCCATATGGCCGAACCCAGAGCAATTACTACATCGACGGTTACTGGTAACACGAGCCTGCCCACTACCTTCCGCATTAGACGCAAGAACAGCCCTCGGCTCCACAGGCTCTACTTGCCTCGGGGCAACATGTCGAACATTCCGCCTACGTCCATACTCCGGTACATTATCGCACCCAGATGCACGTGCTTCTTGCCTAATAGCCATGCACAAGCCCTGTGTCTGCGTAGACTCGCGATTAGCAATCGCCGTTGGTTTCTCAGACGCAATAGTACTACGTCGTGAAGCTGCGTCTAGAGCCAGCTGCCGCTCTATTTCCAGAGCTAGAACCCTTAACTGTTCCCGTGTCACCGGAACACCTGATGCATAGCGATGCGCCCTACCTTGCGGCGTCATTCTATCAACTATACCTTGCACCAACTTAGCCTCCGCACGTCGCAGGTGCACATTCATGGCACGGGCGTATGTCAATACCTCCCTCACGTATGCCGGTACGCTTTCCCCTACACGCTGGAATCTGTCAACATACTGTTGCTTCACCATAGCCCAAGCCATGGGAGACCCTGCACTTTCGAGTAGCCATGTCTTAAAGCTCTCATAAGTTACGTCGTGTTGCACTAATTGCGCAAACACGTCCCCAGCTTGACCGTCGAGCCTCGACGACAAACATGTCAAAAACAGATTCTCTGGTTCTCCGCCGCGCATTCCAAAGAATACATTGTCGGTTGCAACAAGAAAACGTAACACGTCATCAGGTTGCAACACACTAAGCGACGGAACCCGGTTCAACCGTCCTGTTAGAATAGTCTGTGCCGCAGTGACTGGCCCTTCTCCTGTCAAAGCCGAACCTCCCAAGTGCGTGTTGCTTATATTACGCAACAAATTAATATATGTCAGCGCGCGTATCCACAACGCAGTGACGTCTTCCGAAGGCTCGAATTCGACCCCAGACTCGGTAAAATACTGACGTAACTCTAAGTAACTGTAGCGCATCACAAACTCCGTAACGTTGGCCATGACGCAACACAAGACCCCTGCGTATAATATTCGCAAGCACACACGGCCTAACGAAATCCCCGACACTGTGTCGTAATGTGTGTTCTTTTACATTAAGCCTCAACAACTCGCCAAGCAAAACAGTCAAGCAGAGTCACGCAGCATTGAACAGATCTTGGCAAAACAATTTATATAACGTACGTTATCATACAAAGCTTAACAATTTCACACACGTTTTCTCCACTGAGAAGTTGATACAGAATTACGATACAAGATTAAGAGGGAAATACTAAGCTGCTGTGGCCGGCACATGCGCGCCACTTTATTCCATTAAAAAACAGGGACAAATCCGTAGTCGTACAGGGCTCGCGGCCGCGACAGCACACCCTCGACGTGTCATCAATGCAAACAATTAACCAAACCTAACTGAAAAAACACTAAACTCAAACAAAAGGAACTTACCGATGACACGGCTCAGGTGTGGCACTGCGGTCGCAAGTTAAACACAACCGCCCACGGTCGGGCCCAAGAGAAGACTAATTGTCTCGCAGACGGGAGCGTCTGAGCTGGGCACGGGAGGGAGAAGTGGGAGGAGGAGGGGAGAGCGAACACGAGCGCATCCAACGGCGGCCGAGCACGGCCGAAGTCCGGGCGGGGAATTCAAACCATAAAGCGCACAGGGCACAAGCACCAAGTTCCTCCAAAGCAGCCTCACTGCCAGTCCAAGATTTAAATTTAACAAATCTTCAAGTGTGGTGAACCGGAGTCGCCGACTCCCGGTACACCGTGTTGCAGAAGTGCAAAGGCTAACTGTCAGTAGTGAGTGGAGGTACATTAACACAGAGGAGAATCCTGCAGATCATATCTCGCGGGGTCTGATGCCACTACAAATCCTGGACATGTGTAAGTGGTGGAAAGAACCATAATGGCTGCAAGGCGAAGTGGATGACCATGTGGTTACAACATTTCCATTGGTTGAACTTCCAGAGATGAAGATAAAGGAAATCACAGTTTTTTCATCTATCCAGTCACTAAACCTGATTAAAAAATATTCATCCTTCTCCAAGCTAAGCAGGATAACCGCATATTGTTTGCGATTTATCAACAACTCAAGGAATCCAGATCAAAAGAAGCACGGAAACCTATCAGTTCAAGAGATTCAGCATGCACAAAGATGTCTCATCAAGATGGTTCAATCAGAATTCTTCAGCAAGGAGTACCACGATCTCTCTAGAGGAAATGAAATCAACAAACAGAGCAAATTGAAGAGTCTGAGCCCATTTTTTGATGGACATAAACTCATCAGAGTAGGTGGGAGGATTCAAAACTCAAACTTAATATCATATGACGAAATACACCCTATAGTTTTACCAGCCAAAAGTGCATTGACTCGACTAATAGCAAGGCAAAAACATTTCAAACAACTCCATGCAGGTCCTCAGCAATTGTTGGCATCACTACAAAGGAAATTTTGGCCTCTGAGTGGATGTAAATTAACACGCCAAATTGTGCATCAATGTGTGACATGTTTTCGAAAAATCCCAAGTCATCAGAACAAAGTATGGGGAATTTACCCTGTGAAAGAGTTACCCCAAGTTGGCCATTCTTGTGCAGTGGTGTGGATTTCAGCGGACCTATCTGCATACGGACAAGCCTCAGGCGTAGTAGTATGCCAGTTAAGGCATATGTGGCAGTCTTTGTTTGCTTTGCTACCAAGGCGGTCCACCTGGAGCTTGTCGGAAGTCTTACCACTGAATCATTTCTGGGAGCACTGAATTGATTCATAAGCAGACGTGGAATCTGTTCTCAGTTGTTCTCAGACAATGCTACAAACTTTAAGAGAGCGAATCGAGACCTCAAAGAGTTATGTCAGCTTTTGTCATCAGAAATCCATAAAACACAACTGCAAGTCTTTCTGTTACCTTTGAACATTCAGTGGCACTTTATTCCATCTCGTTCTCCCCATTATGGCGGTCTGTGTGAGGCATCAGTACAATCCATGAAGTACCACATGAAACGAAGACTAGGACAAGCCTACTTTAGTTTTGAAGAGACCTATACAGTACTAGCACAAGTGGAAGCATGCTTGAATTCTCGTCCTCTTACTCCGATGTCATCAAATCCTAATGATCTCTCTCCAATAACCCCTGGTCATTTCCTTATCGGCAGTGCACTCACAACAACAATTGACGCTGATTTGAAGGTGTTGCCAATGAACAGACCATCTCGATGGCAATATGTCCAGCAGCTTTTGCAGTACTTCTGGGCTCGCTGGTCTACATAATGCTTGTCAAGTCTTCAGCAAAGATAGAAGTGGAGGCAACGAGTCCCCAACCTTCAGCCTGGTGACATAGTTCTAGTGAAGGACAATAATCTACCACCCCTTAAGTGGAACTTGGTACGAATAGTGGAGGTGCATCCCGGAGCAGATGCCATGGTGCGAGTTGCCACTATTCGCACATCAGCAGGAACATCAAAAAGGGCCATAACAAAACTGTGTCTCTTGCCAAAGAATGACAGCAGTGTTATATAAAGTATTCATTTGTTTATGAACACACGTGATTTAATTCCATTGTCTGTAATATACTATGTTAGTTGTAGCAAAATACATATGTTTTTCATTGCCAAAAGTATTGCCTTCTTGTTATCACATACAGTGGATTGAAGGCATTCCTTCAAGGTGGGCGGCTTATGTTGATGACTTAGTTTGTAGTGCTGCTACCAAGTAGCAGCATCATGCAGTGATGTGAAACTAAAACTTCTATGCGTCCCGCAAGACTTTGAATGCCGCGCAGCAGAGAGGAAATTTTTTGTTGGTACAATTGTTTAATATTAGTAGCAATGTCTTGCTTTTGCAGTACGTGCGTATGTTTTCAATCTTTGTACAAAGTTCTAAATCATTTATAAAATCAAGTAAATACAATGATGAGCATTAAATAGAAGAATTTTATTTATCATAATTTCAACAAAACAGTAACTTAAATATTTATTGTTTAGATGGATAAAACATACAGCTGATGTGTATACAGTCTTCTTAATAAAATATTCCTGTCGATGTTGCTTATTCAAAATAGTAACTGCACAGAATAAATAAGTACCTAGTAACAGAAGCGACAAGACATGAGTTTTATCGTAAAAAAACTGTCAAAATATTTTTGTTGCTTTACTTATCGTGAGCGTCATACCAGAAGGGCGTATCAACCACATGTAACAAAGCAAATTAGTGCAGCTGTAAAACAATTAACTTATATATTAAGAAGGATCTGGGTTTGATTCCCAGTACGACCATTGGTTTTCCTACAACACTTGACAAATGTGCTGGGATAAAACTCTGCAGATTCCTGTCCCATTTCCTGTTCATCTGAACCTGTCTCAAATGACCACATTGTCCACATGTTAACCACTACCTACGTATTATTATGTAGTTAGTAATTTGTATTTATGACAAACTCTATAACCCAATTGTCACTGCACATGCATTAGGTAGTTAAAAACTTGCGCAAACTGTAGACATATGCACACACTCATATGTTAACAGTAAGTACACTTCTGTCAATAGTCATAATATTGAAGTGTGACAACTGATGCAGTTTTATGCAACGTGAAAACATATTATTTCAGGGAGAGCAAGTAGTAATTTAAATTTTAGCAGCTTGTCTAATTGGGCGTTGGAACATTTTTGCAGCAGTTTAGAAATACAGATTTATTTTGCTTAGCTATTGTGTGTGTTACCAGTGTATTGTTTATTTAAAACACATTTCAGAGGAGGGTTGTTGGGTATTTTTAAGGAACACACACATTAAAAACACAAGTTCCAAGCTGTCCAACCCAGCAATAGAAATCCAAAGAGAAAAAAAATACTTTACGAAATACTGTAATATGTTAGTATCTCATTTACATATTTATAAATTATAAATGTGACGTTATAATATTACGCTTATTAATCTTCAGTCTAACCAAACTTTTGCGAACTCCGACAGAGGGTAAACGTGGGAGACGTCTAATCACAAGAGGGAGAGGTTACGTCCAGTATGCTACAGAAAAGTGTACTGGGGCCAGATTGCTTGCCGATGACTGTGATATTGTGATATATATATATATATATATATATATATATATATATATATATATATATATATGCATAGATGGCTGGAGGGAACATGTAGGATGACACTGATAGGATACTATTGTGGATTGAAGTGAACAAAATGAAAATAAGACGTGAGGATTAAGGTTTATGAGGAAAAAGTTATGGGAAGGGCAGGAGCTAGAGGAAGCTTTATTATGAAAAATGAAATGAGCAGTGACTGACATGTATATGAACTGGTATTTTCGTCCATCACTGTACATAATTTTCAGATTTTGAGATGGAAGAAGCATAATGAAAAGCCTAGGTTGTTTCGGCATTCTAAATCGTAAAATAGTAAAGAAAAAACTGCTTAAACAAAACATAAAAAATACAACTGGCTCATATATTTTCACATTTCCATGAAACAAAAATATGCAAATGGAACATAATTCTTTCTTACACACAATTTGTATTGCAACTTGATACTGTTCTTTCTTGTTATTGCATGTACATTCTGATCATAGTACAATATAAAATATTTATTTCAAGTGTAATAATGCTTATTAATATGCTATGCCCAGGCCTACATTGGTGTAGTAGGTGAAAACATGACACGTATATAAAATCGAAAACCTGAAGGAATGACTGCTGTATTGCACTGCGGTTTCTAATTTTAAATGGTTTCATTAGTTACGGTGAGATTGGCAGGATATTTTTTGAGTTTGTTCCATTTTGGGTATAACAAACTAAAATTTAGATTTTCCCCTTAAAGTTATCTAGTCTAACATTTGAATTATGCAATTTACCAGACCATTACGAATTTACAGGTTGCTAACTAATAAACACATGTAATTTTACTGAACATATATTTCCATTATCAATATCTGTTATCGGAGAAGTCTCCAACGGAAATATTAACCAACGAAAAATATTATCGTAAAACACCAAAACTGTATAAACAATTACTAGAAATTAAATTTGCCCATTCAAACCTAACGAGACATAAAAACTTGACATTCATTTTTGCAGTACAGAACAAGGCCTACCTACAAATCCGTACACGAGAGGAATGTTTTGACCATTTGAACAGGAAGTATAGGTTTCTTAATATTATAAGACACAAAATAAAAACAAGATCATATTAAGTGATTTGGCAAACAGCACGCATGAATAAACTTTTTTTAAACTACTACGCTCTATACGACAAAAATACGTTTTTAATTTTACAGTTCCAACGTAAAATTTAATTACATCCGCCGAAATCAAATAGCATGTTATAGCGGAAAATGCCCTTAGCCAATCAGAACGAGTAATTGCCTTTCCACTTTGTCTGCGTACCCTGTGCCGAAAATATTGAGCCATTCTCAACTTTTTCGGTGCGTGAATGGCAGACAACGCAGATTTTACCCAAAGTTAAGTGCTACTTGTTCATTATTTTGCTGGCCGAGAGAACGACAATAACCAACAAAGAACAAAGTATAGTGTTTTAGAAGGGAAATCTTGCAAAATATGTGGATGAGGATCTTAAGTTGAGACATTCAACGAAATAAATTTACTGCGATATAAATTGTAGTAAAATAACATTTTTAGTGTTGTGTGTATGTTTGTCGTATTATTACTTCAAGGAAGTCTCGCTTAAATCTTCGCTTATGTTTAGTTACAAAAGTATTTTGTTGACATGACTTGTCCAATATTTTTGTACAGATATATACCAAAAATATCTGAAAACTATACAAAAAAAGCATTTTTTTTTTTTACCAATGGTGCTTGTCACACCTGCTGCATTGGCGTATGTGAAGAAAGATGTACTGACAAGTTAAATTGTTCAGTTATTAAAACTGGCCTGCTTATTTCTGTACGAGAGAAAAAGTTAGGCAATGGATACAAAATTGTATTTTCGAGCTCCTTAACTGCAGTAGACAATTTTAGCAGTTCTTTGAATCTGTAACTATGCATCACAGATGGCCAAATGTTCCCTTCATCCTCACCAGCCTGCCCTTGCCTTCTCCAGCTATTCCTCACCCACCTTTTTATTTATTTATTTATTTTCCAAGCATCACATACACCTCAATACATATCAAGAGTGATTTGTCAGAATAATTTCAGATAAATACAGTGATATATGCAATACAAATATAAAACTCTACAGCAAAACACACACAAAATTGTAGTCAAATCACAGAATCAACATTAAGAGGAAAGAAAAAAAAATCTATATATATGCATGCACACATATGCATGTAGCCTATATACATAATATTAGAGACAATAATATAAATATAAATAAATAACAGACCAGTCAAATTACAATATAACTCATTAGGTATACAAAATACATGCAACCTGTCATTTCTTTAAATAATCATTTACTGAGTAAAAGGTTTCATTTATTAAAAATTCTTTTAAGTTCCTTTTAAATGGTTTATTATTAATTAAACCCTTTAAACTTGTTGGTAGTTTATTTATTAATTTAGTAGCAGCATAATCTGGACATAAGGAGAATTTTTTGGTTCTGTGTGAGACTATATGTAAATCACTTGCCTGTCTTGTGCTATGACTGTGTATACTGTATTGCTATTTGTAACTTTACTTATGTTATTAACAGAAAAAAGTATGGTATGGTAAATGTAAATGCATGGCAGTGTCATGATTTTAAGGGTGTTGGACCAAAAATTATGTATCGAATTTTGTAATGCCTACTTATTGGTCCTAGTCATCTTATTTTTTGGGCCAGTTAAAATATCACAGGGACTTATAGTTTGCGCATGACAAGCATTCAAAGACGTATTTTTTGGGGTTTCTTGTAGCCAAAATCTCAAAAACTAATCAACTTTATTTGGTTATTTTGTGGACTTTCACGAGTTTATTAAACAATCTATCAATCGATATGGGTTTTATAATTTAAAAAATGATAATTTCTTAATGCGAACTCTAAGAAAAACGATAAATTTATGCTGTTGGTAAATCAAGCAATACAAACTAAAACTGGAAAATAAAATATATCATGGAATGCGTGCATATACTGACAATCATTAGAAACAATAAAAACCTAATTTTCATAAATATTATAAAAGAAAGTGGCTACAAGACGATGGCATGATTTAGCGTGCGGCAGGGGCATATATGCAACCCGTCACTCAGGTAGCGCCAGGATGTCTCGCAGGAGTTTAACCCTCCCTCACACCCTCCTCCATCGTTCTTCTCCCTTCCTTCCTTGAGCGCGCGTGGGAAAGGCCTGGCCACCAGGTTGCCAAATATCTTCTCCGCTCACACAGATTTGATTACATGCCTATCTTGCTGGTTTCACGGTCCACGCTGCACTACTATATGACACGTTTCCTCGACCTGCAAGTGTGATTGGTGGTTTTCATACCCTACAAACAGTGATATTTATTGCTGCGATGGCTCCGCAAAA
>PNEQ01118516.1:0-14250 GCA_003012365.1 Medauroidea extradentata
TCGTATGTTGGCACAATGGGCGCATGTGGAATAGTTTCGTATGTTGGCACAATGGGCGCATGTGGAATAGTGTCGTATGTTGGCACAATGGGCGCATGTGGAATAGTTTCGTATGTTGGCACAATGGGCGCATGTGGAATAGTTCCGTAAATAAAACCTGTTTACGAACACACTGCAACGCATTTTAAGCGCTTGTGTAGACGTCTCCCTTAAGACAGACAAGAAAATTGTTTTGTTTCCCCCATACGAAGCCAAAATGTTGTGTGTTTTAATGTAACCGGGCTGTGGTCGGGACGTAAAAATTACATTGATTATTTTCATGTAACAAGGATTTTAGCTCGTTTGGGGACCGTTCGATATGTTGCCCGAATACGTAATACACGAATAAATTGTTACAAGGAAATTAGCTTTCAAAATCGCGAAACTGACAATGAATTAGTCTCGTTATTCGTGCTCGTGTGATGTATTCCAGCGAATTACAGTTCACGTTTCTTGTCGTTGACCACTTTATGTGTTTCGTGGTATTAGACGACCATTCAAGTGAGTATTCCAATTAAATACGGTGAAAATTCTCCATGTTTTTTGAGTTTACCTCTGATGTGTGCCTTAAACAAGGAACTAGAAGTATGTGTATATTTAGGAGAGTGTAGGCCTAAGGTACGAATTAGTTTGTACTGAAATCTGTCCCAAATTAGCCTAAAGGTCAGTGTCGGTAAAGGAGCTCCGATTATTAATAAATGAGAAATTTAATAATATTATATCTAAGTCGTATGCTATGACTAAATATATAATCTGACCAGATGTACCTAGGGTCGTCTGTGTAGGTAAATTTAGCGTTTGTGATTTGTGAGACAGGTCTGCATTCTTTACTCTATAAATATGCTGGCTGCAATGAAATTATTATATATTTTAACATGACTGAGTACCTTGTTGGACAAAATTATTGTTTACATAGTAGTTTATTACGACGTCTTTGAAAATTGCACATTTAATACGTTTGTAAGAGGGGCGCAGCGTTTGTCCTAATTTCGTTAGTCATAAAACCATTTTTCGGGTACTTAGCTCGGACTATGTTCTAAAGTCGTTTATCCTAAAATATGTTTATCCAAAAATATGTTTATCCAAAAGTCATTAGTCCATAAAGGCGTTTGTCCTAAAGTAGTTTGTCCTAAATTTTTTTTCCCTAATTTCGCTTGTTTTAATGTCGTTCGTCCTAAAATCGTTTGTCCTAAAAAGTTACAGTCCTAAAGTTGTTTGGCCTCAAATTGTTCGTTCTTATTTCGTTTGTCTTGAAGTCATTTATCCTAATGTCATCTGTCCTTAAAGTCATTGATCCTAAATCGTTTGTCCTAAAGGCGTTTGTACTACGATTAGGATAAACGATTTTAGGACAAACGACGTTTACTCGTATTTATGTTCTAAAATATTGCAGCACGCCTATTAGTTCGGTTACACGCCTTGCAAGGAAGTCACAATGCCTGCATATGTTTCAGGCGTTACAGAAGAACATTAATTTTACATTCAATTTATTAAAAAAACTGCTTTTGTTACTCTAGCAATTTTCGACAAGGCGACGTTTTTTACGAAAAGTGTGGTGCAGCATTCGAACAACGATGAGCCAATGGCATTACCAAACAAAATTACTTAGAATGAAGTAAAGTTATTTATAATACACCGTACAAAGCTTCGTTTTTTAATGTTAAACAGTCTTAGGAATTTTAATTAACTTGTAATTAGATAGACTATTTTCAATTTATCATCACTCCCACAATTTTTTATTCAGGAACAAATTGAAAACATCTTTTCAGCATTTTTTTGTGATCCTCGTAGACACTACTGAAACGTGAATATGCATGTATGCACGTATCTGATAACAAAGATTTGGTTCAATTCTTAAGTTGCTTAATCAAATTGTAGGCCTATTTGGTATTAAAGTATAAAGTAATTCATTAGTATTAGGTACTGTTTTAGTCATGATACTGAAACTTCAATGCAAGCACGCTATCCCGTATTCCAAGGCTTGGTAGCCAGGTTACTTAAATACAGGGCGTACAATAGTCATCCTTTTTACAACACTTAGATACATAAGTTACGTTTACAGGTAGCAACTAATTGCAAAATAGTTTAAATGCTACGAAAGTCAATATTTTAGTGAAAAATTTAAATGTTTTAGGTTCCATTATTTGGTGAATATTTTAAATGTCACGTTCTGGTAGTAAGGGTGGCCTAACCTACAATTCGCATAAAGTAGCTTGGACTTAAATAAAGTAAAGTATTATGCAAACGTTTAGCAAACCAGCCTGTTACAATGTGTTTAATAATGTTTCTTAACATTTATGTCCAGCAACTACAATTCAACTGTGGTTCAACCTGTTGGTTTAAATGGGTATTCTAAGCCAATGCTTAACATTGTTTGCATTGTCAAGCATTTGCATGTTCGGGAGAAATATTACAACAAAATTAATAGATTTTGAATCTTTATGGCTATCTTACACTACGATGCAGATATAATATTAGTGACTTGCCTAACTTCTACATTTTGTGCAGCATATGAAAACATGCTTTATTTCAATTCACCAAAATTTAGCTGTTGACAACAATAATAATAACTATTTCACTAGCAATTGGACAACCGTCTAGTGGCAACCTCTTCCACAAACACCTCCTAAGCTTTCCAACCCCTTCACCGATACCTACTTCTGTGACAGCTAATTCCACATCACTTCTTCGCCAGCCTCCTAAGCATAGAATGCCTACCCTGCTCTGTTATGCTCTTCAATATCACCTCTGTTAAGTTTACATATGATGTAGGCTTTTTTTGTTCCCGTCATCTTAAATCCTTGTATAGCATCGCAGGTGTTATCAATTTCTCGTAATCGACAAAACCTGACCGCGTGACTGATATAACCTACTCTACTATAATCTGAGAAGTTTCTAAAGCGCCTATAGTCTACACTGATAACAGATCAGCCGCCTTCCATAGTCAAGAACATATGTGGCACAGCAACAGACCGGGGGAACGAAGATCGTTTTGTTTTCTCAGATTCTCACAACTTCTCTCTTTCTACACGATTCTTCGAGCCAGGACATTATACCATACTGTATTGCTAGTGTCACTGTCTCTGTCAAGTTGGGCGGTTGATTATCTGCGTGAACAATAATATTGAGCAACCAAAAAAAAAAAAAAAAAAAAAAAAAAAAAAAAAAAAAAAAAAAAAAAAAAAAAAAAAAAAAAAAAAAAAAAAAAAAAAAAAAAAAAAAAAAAAAAAAAAAAAAAAAAAAAAAAAAAAAAAAAAAAGAATATTACGAAATTTAATCTATGACTATTATTATATCGAAGAAAGTGAAGCCTCAGCGAAATTCAAATTATGTCAAAATAATAATTATCTACGTCAGTTATAACCATCACATTTGTTATTAATTTTGAAGTAATATTTCGTAACATATCGTCAACCAAAGCCATGATGTAGTATGGTATGCGGTCCTACATGAGAGAATCCGGGAGTTGACCCCGCCGGGAATCGAACAGCCCTAGTTATCGGCGTCCACACATATTTGATGTAACAACGTATATTTTAATCTTGGAACAATGATGTGTAGTAGTCAGGTACGCTCTTTAAAACATGCATATATTACACATTAACTGTTGATTCCATTGTCACTTACATTAGTTAAAACGAAAGTAGTTTAACTAGAATTGAAACTCATCTAATTAACACTACATAAGGCCTTTTAATTGCACCTTTTGCGTGTTAGTACAGAAAAATATAAAATTTAACAGATTTAGTCGACATCTTAAGCAAATATTTTATAAGATTATACAACCCTTAAACTAATATCTTCCACAGAAATCTAAGGCGTATCAGTAAGTTATAATACGTGTTCCAACCAAAAATACTTTGCTCTAGTAAGATGTTCCCTCAAAAATTTGGCAAAAATATTTGTATATTTTTCATTCTTAATTTTCCTGTGATAGTCTTAAAATCTGTAGATTTCATGTAAGCAGAAAGTGTACTGTATTCCATTAATTTACATCAAACACCCTCTTGATCCCAGATAGGCCTGGGTTTGTAGTAGTAGGCATGTAATGTTGGCTGTATTGTAGTTCTATGCACAGAAATAATTTTTAGGTGTGCATTTTGAACATTATCATAAAAACATTTTTAAAAGTAATATTTACTAAAGGCCTCACAATACTTCTAAATACTGTCTGACATGTCTACAAAACACTGAGTTACGGCCTACCTGCTTTCTCTGGTTATGACACTTGTTATGGGCCCTATAACTTAATTGATTTAATAACAAAAGTGCTTACTATAAAAAGGTATCCTCAGTAACACACATCAGACTCAACACTTTTGCTGATGACACTGTTCTTGTATACACTCATAGTGCAAGTATCAACGTTGCGTTGCAACAAGTGCAAGAAGACATCAACATACTCAATGTGTACCTAAACTTAAAAAAAAGCTATGCTGAATTACGGCAAGACAAATTATCTTATATTCAGTCCTGCAAGTTTTAAATACGAAGAAACCTTTCCGCTCACAATAAAAAAACAGCCCCATTTCTAGAGTGAACCACGTGCAATTCCTCGGTATAAACACTGATGAACACCTAACATGGAATGTTCATACAGACAAAATTACTAACACAATTCTACCAACAGTAAGAGTGTTGAACAGGCTACAAGGGATGCCAGTAGTGGCACAAATTATATTTACCATTCTCTTATAAATAGTCATGTGCAATGTGTGAGTCCCATTTGCGGCTAGGCTAATAAACAAGCAGTTTACCCATTACAGATCATTCAGAACCAAGCTATTAAAAGAATATTTAATTTCCCTTCTTCCATTTATACTAAAGTGATCTAACTAGTCAGCAAAGTGCTTCCAATAAGAAGTATGTATGAGTACAACTTACTAGCTCTCATATATGGAAATGACAGCAGCTTAACTGAGAACAGCATACATGATCATGATCACAACACCAGGCATGCAGGTAACAAACTGCTTTCTTCATTTAACACTGAAAACGGAAGAAAATCCTGTAGTTTTAGGGGTTTGCAACTATTCAACTGCCGTTCCCCTACCATCATACCTGCCTTTAACCTAGTTATTTTCAAAAAACATATGAAGCAAGACCTATTAAAGAAACTAGAGACATGGGATAGTATACTATATTACTGGTCTCTGTCATTGGCTAGACACTTAACATGTATTACTATCTTCACTTGTACTTATAGAACTGGAAAACTGGAACATGTGATGTGTTTAAAAATTATTTGCCCATGAAGATAAGTTAACTTCTATCAGCCTGTGTATTTCAGTTTGGTATTATGTAATATGTAAACATTGCACTTAGCCATAACTACCTCCAAACAGTATTTTCTAGGTATATTGTTGTTATATTTATTTACGTAGTAATGTAACTCATATAGGATATAGTATGATGACAATTAGTGTTTATGTAGCCTAATATTTATCACAGTAAGTTATTATTTGTGATTGTGTTAAGTGTTAGAATGTAATATGTTTTTTTATAAAGAGTCTTGATTTTATGGTTGTGTAATTGTAATGCATGTGATATTCCAAACACCAAAAAACATGATAATTTGGTTGACTTAGTGAATTTTCATAGCACCTTATAGTTGTCACATGGCCACTATCCGTGCATGCTGAGTAGTTATGAAATACAACTTGTTATTATTCACAGAGAAAGAAATGCAAAAACTAAAAACAGATAAACATGTTTGCATAACTTCAAAATTCGTAAATACACGCGATGTGTTAATTCATATCGTGAATACATTTTGGTTTGCACGTAACATCTAGGTCTTTGGCGCTGGTGAGAGGTGACATGAGGTATGGAACAGCGCCGGAATGAAGGGGCGTAGGAAACGAGATATAACTGAGAAAACACGCCGGCCAGTGACATTGCCCGATATGATTGCCACATACAAAACTCTGGGGATCAACCTCGCCGGAGATCGAACCCGTATTGCCTTTGTGGAAGGCGAGTGCTCTAGCTACTGCGCCAACTGTTACAGTAACATAACAAGATATAGTCTATAAACACTGTACATCACTACATAAGTTATGCTTGGTAGATACATCTTCACAAATGTGTTAGTAAACCTGAGGAAAAAACATTCAGCTTGTGTATGCATATACATACACCTAAAATTTCATCTATCTTCGACTTTCTATACTGTTGTGAAACTGTCGTCAATATCTGAATCTTCTCTCTATTATACCCTCTTCCTCCATACTCTGCCTTAGTTAACTGACAGCATAATTTACCCTAAGCTACTCCCTCACCATTCACTCTCTTGTACATCCTGACCAGTCTTCCCAGTACTCTCCTTAACTTAACACATGATGCTGTATTTTATTATTATTTTTATTTATTTACAAAAATAATCAAATTACAAACATATGTTACTTACATACAAAGTTCAGCCCCTTTGAGCAAAGCTCTAGGTGAGGGCCTATTACAATTAACAATAAAATTTTGGTGGTAAGATGGCTTCAGGGTACGATAATCTTGTCCATGTGTGCACATCTGCACACCTGCATAAACAGAAATATAACTATTTACATCAATACAATTTGGAATATCTCACGAGAAAGTTGAAAACAAATGTACTGAGAAAAGAGAAGAGAATGTTTTGCTGTGCGGTGCTAATGAACTAAAATGATTGTTTTTTTTTGCAGTGATTATTTTGCACATGATATCTTAATTTTTCTTAAAATCTGTATTTTCATGTTTTGCTCTGTTGTGCTAAAATGCTAAAAATGATTGTTTTTTAAGTAATTAGGCATTATAGTCAAATATATAATTTTTTTCTACAGTTGTAGTAATTTATTTCTTTGCAATGCTGATATGTTAAATATATTAGGTTTTTAAAATGTATCATCAAATACAAAATAATTTATCCCATTAAACGATTTCAAACTAAAAAAAAAAAAACTGTGAAACGCAAGCAATAGTTAGTAACAAGGAATGTAATGATTAGCTGTCGTTGAGAAAATTCACAGAACAGTTCATATCATTTGCAGTGCAACAAAATTGTTAATTAATAACTTAAGGAAACTATTCATACATCAGTTATATATTACAAGCACCCCAATTTTTTTCGTTAAATCTTTGAAATAGTTTCATAGGGTGAATTATTTTGTACTTTAGAGTCGGTATTTAAAATCGTAGTATTTTTAAAAATATATTTATTTAAAATTATTTCCTTAGTTTAAGAGTGCGTGGTAGATAAATAAACGCTGATTAAGTCAATTAATTTCTACGCTTTTTTTTCGAAGCCAAAGTGGATAAAATATTCAATAACAATCCTAGATTACGGTATTTGCCAACTTTATTAGTAAATATTTAGCCAAAATTACTAATTTGTTACGCATGATCTCTTGTGCCGCAGTTAAATGCATGAGGTTCCGGCGTCAGATATTGTGCCTCAGAAGTTAGTAACACTGGAAACAATTTTGTTTAAAATGTTGGCAAAAGCTATTGTCTAGGATTGCTATTGATTAATTTTCGCAAATTGGCTTGAAAAAAACCCATAGTTACAGATTAATGCTTTTATCGTTGAATTTTGTACCACGTCCTCTTAAGTCTCGTGTGTGTGAAATTTTGCAATCATATGTTCTAAACCTTACACTATTTTTATTAAAATTTCCTCCTCTTACACTGCAATGCTATTCAGTTCTGAGCTACGTCTAAAGTTTCAGGACTCTAGCTCATCAGGAAGTTAGTTTAAAATCGATTATAAAATTTATACCGAACAGCGAGACCAGAAAGCGAGTTAACAATACCCTAAATTACACTGTTTATTGTTGCCGAATAAACAAACAGGCAAGAAAGCGAGTTCGTAAAAACGTGTTTAAAAATCTGAAATTTGTTCAATATTTGCACTTTATGTTTTACTATGTTCTACTGATAATATGATAAAATTATAAAGCTTTGTAGTAAATAATTTGTTTAAAATATCTCATATTATTCCAGCAGTTTAACTTTATATTTAGCTGTATTGTGACTTTATGTTTAACAATGAGACGTGGGAAACTCGACAGCTGTCTAGTGCTGTGACGCTAGTATATAGGAGGTGGGGTGAGTACCGGACAGCGGTGTGGCTCGGTTAAAAACGAAGGGGTGGGGGGTGCAAGGAGAGATCGCGTTACCGGACATATCCGAAACGCGTAAGTACCTAGACATAAGTTTCTTCTTAAGCAGGGGCGTCGTAAACGGGTGGGTGGGGGGACGGAGGGGACGCGTCCCCCCAAAAAATTTCGTAGTTTTTAAGATTTTTTAAGATTAAAATTTCCTTCAGTTCTATATTAAATATTTTAATTCAGAAACTCTTTAAATAGTAGCATTTTGCACCTTAAAATATAAAATTTCCCGGTGGAGGACTCTTACACGCCCCTTTAATACGTAGGTTATATGTACACTTTATCTACCAGTGACGTCCTCCCAAAGAAAATCAAATGCTTACAACGCCGATGTTCTTAAGTCACCGTAAATTTAATTACCAATTCAAGGTATTAAAAACACCACGAATGAGATATTGCTACTAAATAAATATTTAAAAAATAGGTAAACAAAGTGAAATAACATCGTTTATGATTAAATCACGCAATGTGATACAAGGCTTCACTTCGGGAGTGATCGGACAGCTTCGGCTGGACTCGGCTCAGTACGCGGCCAAAGAGTATCATGGTGATAGACATTCCACTCTGCAGCATGCACTGCCCGCTAAATGTTTTGCGGAGGCATAATACTCTACTCATCCTCACTCACACCCGACAAGTTTAATTGTTATTATTTTAAAATTATTTAGAAAGATATACATTAGTTACAATAAATTGGACAGCTCAAATCTTTGTGTTAATGCTTGAAGCGTGATGTTAATACATACAACGAAGATTTTTGCCATGGGTGTTATGAGAATATTTTATATTTTTATTTTCTGGTTCTCAGAATTAGGGATTTAAACTTGCGCAAATACAGTAGGTTATGTTGTAACCTACTTGTACTGTGTTGGAAAAAAACACACATTGATTAATCATTATCAAAATTAAATTTTTTATATTATTATTTTTAAGAAATTTGTTTAACTTTCGTTAAGGCCTGAATTCGTCTCAACAGAAATATCGTTTTCGTTTCACTTTCATAAAAATTTCATAAATTTTCTTTTACTTTCGTTTCGTGGGGAATAAGTCACTTTCGCACAACCCTTTAAGTTTCGATAACATTGTCAATTTCTATATAAGTATTTTCAATTCATCTAAAGTAGCAGTATACCGGCGATTGAAATAATATCGCGATACCGATATATCTATATTTAGAAAATTATATGTTGGTTATATTTTCGGTTTCGACATTGGTAGCTATAGATATATTAATTGTTCTCGGTATGTTTGGATACCGAAGTCGTTATCTGTATTTTAATATCGATATATCGATGTTTTTATAATAAGTTTACACAATCAACATATTGTTAGTTATCGGTATGTTTAAATACTGAAATAGTTTTCGGTATACATTCGATAACGATATTTCGGATAATTTCGATAATATCGTTACGAAAATATATATTTTAGGTATCGGTATGTTTCAATACCGAAATCGTTTTCGGTATATTTTCGATTTCGATATATCGGTGATTTCGATAAAATCGAAACATCGATATATCGATATTTAAAATTTAGATATCAGTTAGATTTTTAGATTTTGATATAGGAATATCGAACAGCCCTGCCGATTACATTAAAGTGGTAAGACACATACAATAATTAATTTTAATTCACACGTAACATAGTTATAGGGACCTAACATTGCGTCTAGCAGACGTGGTGGAAAATATCAGAGGCAGGCTGACGTGCTTCCTCTCCGAACACGCCGCAGAGTAAACACGCTCACACGCTCTCTCTCTCTCTCTCTCTCTCTCTCTCTCTCTCTCTCTCTCTCTCTCTCTCTCACCTACACACACACAGATAAATTTAAATGTCACACTCATCTCTTTCGGCAGATCGCCTTTCAGTTTTCCGACTTTCTTGTCGACAAATTCTACACTTTCACTAACACCGTCAATATTACGTTTAATAGTTTGAGAAACACTTTCAGTTTTACAGTCCACATACTATATTTTTGTATGCAATAGTTCAGTGATTCCGTCTAATTTATTGTCTACATTCTCCACAACACTGACCATAGTCCTATCTGCACTGTCTATATTCATGGCTACATTTTGATCTACATGGTCTATTTTCCTTTTTAGTCCCTCTATGGCTTGCAATCCTTCCAACTTATTAGCCATTATTATGTCGCCATTAAAAGCAAACTTTATTATTTACTCTCATACGCTTTTTACATCAACTTACACAAACATTTACATTTCTATTCTTTTCGACCTCTCTGCTCATACCAACCTTACTTTACCTAGTTCCTCTCATGCAACACATCCCTTCTTTAGCAACATTACTCTTGTTCTCTACAGAAGTGCACCAATACCACATAGTAATTAGAAAACTCAGACACCTTCCCTACTTACAACTTAATTACAAATCAAGTTTGTCTCTCGGCTTCACTTCTCTGCCACTTCTTGTCCATACTCGTGACCGTGCTCTTTCCACACCCTTTTTATTTATTACATCTGTCCACTCCTTCACTCCTTCTTCTGTTGTTCTCCTACAGTCTTCTGGTTCTACCAACTTCTGCTTGTCTTTCTGTTTCCAACTGTTGGGGACTCCCCTCACTGTTTCTGGACTGTCTCTACCTTTCGCTGCCGCTGACTTGGAACTCCCACTCGCAGTTGTTGGATTGGCCATCCCCCTCACTGTTGGAATGACTCTGCCCCTCACTGCTGTTGGATTGGCTCTCCACTGTTAACCTTTTTTTCTATTCTCATTGACTGATCGTTGTTGATCTGATTCGGTAGCAGTTGTTTTCTGATTAACTTTAAGTTGAAAACTGTTTCTCGTTATCATTCTTCCCTCCACAGAAATGAGATATGAGCGTAGAGTATCAGCTGTTGAATATACAGTACCATATCTATGTAAGTCTGTGATCCACACTGTATCGCGAGCCTGTATTGGGAGGCGTTTTTTTTAACTTTATATGACCTGTTGAAATTGCTCTTCTGGTGATGTTTAGCCTTTTGATGTATCGATTGAAACTCTTCCCTACTTACTGTACTTGGGCACAAATTCCTCTGCAACACTGGTAGGGTATCACGGAGTGACCGCCCCATTAACAGCTGTGCTGGACTGTACTTAAGGTCAGTAAGTGGGGTGTTCCTGTATGCCAGCAATCCCAAGTTTGGGATCAGCTGACTGCTTGATGATGTTTTTCACATTCTTTACTGCAGCTTCTACTTCCCCATTACTCTGTGGATATCGAGGACTTCTAGTAACATGAGTAAAACCATACTCCTTAGCAAAGTTTTTGAAAGCTCGAGAGGCATACTGGGGCCCGTTGTCTGCCCTTAATTCTCGTGGAATCCCTTGGCGTGAGAAAGCAGCTTTACATTTAGCGATTGTATCTGCTGGTGAGATATTTGGCATTTCAAATATTTCCGGGTACCTCGAGTAGTAGTCTACCAGAATGAGATAGTGTTTCCCATTCCGCTCTGCCAAATCTGTACCAACAACTTCCCAAGGCACTTGTGGTAAGGGCGACGAAATCAAAGGTTCCGGTCGGTTTGGCTGTTCCTTGATGCATGTTATACAATTGACAATACCTGATTTTATATCGTTCGTCATTCCGGGCCACCACACTGCACTCCTGGCTCTTGCTATGCATTTTTTTATTCTCAGATGTCCTAAATTGATCCGTGTCAGCATTTCCCGGCGCAATGCTGTAGGTATAACTACGGTATTCCCTTTCATTAAAATTCCTCCCATCACAGATAGTTCTCCTTGAACTGCCCAGTGTGCTCGACAATGTGTAGGTACTTCGGTAGGCTTTCGAGGCCATCCCTCCCGAACAAGTTTAATTAGTAATTGGCAGGTCGAATCGGCAGACTGAGCTTGTCGCACTTCCTCTTTTCTTGTATCCGATGCGGGAAAAGTTGCAAAAAATTGTGACTCAAACTGCTCAGCCTCGTCCACTGATTGGTCCTCCTCACTGCCGGAGGATGTAATCGGTGCTCTGGACAATGCATCTGGTGTGTAGAACCGTTTTCCTGCTACATATTATATCTTGTATGAATACCTCATCAATCTCATCCTGTATATCTGTAATCTGGGAGGTAGTTCATCTATGTTTTTCCTTCCTAATATCGAAACTAGTGGTTGATGATCGGTGCATAAAATATTATGTCTCCCTAGAATATACATAGAAAATCTGTCGCATGCCCATGTCATTGCTAGGGCTTCTTTCTCAATTTGAGAATGTTTCTGTTCTGCTACTGAAAGCGACCTTGATGCATAGACCACTGGTCGCCAAATGTTGTTGTTTTCTCACTGCCTCAGTTTGCCTGGCCTTCGTAACTGCACTTTCTAACGTCAAGTTAGCATCTAATTGTAACATTTCTGATAGTTTCTTGTCAAGTAAGTCAACCACAAACCTGTAACGTACAATTTCATCTCAGAAAGTCTTAAAACTCGCTATATTCCGCCAACGAGTGTAGTGCGGTTACGAACGTATCTACTGATTCACCCACTATTTGCGACCGCTGATTGAATCTAGCACGTTAAAAAATAACATTCCTTCTTGGAATAAATTATAATTCTAATTTCTTTATAACAATATCATAAGATTTTATATCTTCCCGTGAGAGGTTAAACGAGCTTATAATATCCTCTGTCTCTTGTCCCATTACATATATCAAAGTACTAAGCTGTATTTCTTTGTCTCTTTCCGCTAACCCACTCACCAACCTGTATCGCTGAAATCGTTTGAGCCAGGTTGACCATTCCTCTGGTTTTCTAAAATCAAAACTGTCTGGTGGCTGAACGAAACTAGTAGGTGTGTTTTTCAACATATTTCGTATCCTCGTTTTTATATATTTTAACATAACCACGGTCTCGAAGAATTCTGTTAATTAGTTTTATTTAAACCACTTCTGACACCATGTGTCGCCATTAAAAGCAAACTTTATTATTTACTCTCATACACTTTTTGCATCAACTTACACAAACATTTAAACCTCTTTACATTCCTATTGTAACATAACCTTGCTCTCTCCACTTTTACTCTCTGTAATATCTCCAAATAAAAACTTTAACTTGGGCAGATATAGTTTACCAATTATTTTACTAGTGTATGAGCCCTGGGTTGTACGACTTGGTAAAATAAAAATAATTGAAACAATTATGATAAACTGAGAGAAAACAAGTGGTGTGAAAAGAACCAAATTTATTACATATAACCTTAAAATAATATTAGTAGGGCTCATAAAGAAACATAAATTGGATCATCAATAAGATTCCGTAACGCATTATTGTAAAAAAAAAATAATCAGTGACGTTGTAATTATGAGAGACTATACCTTAAGATATGGAAACAAATTTTAGTACTAATTAAATATTTCCTTTCCTAGACTCGTACTAGATTGTGAATTTGTATTAGAATAAAATTGAAAATTAAATGTTGGGTGTTAGTTCAGTGTGATAAGTCAAAGAAAAATATAAACTTATTTTTTTCTCCACAATATTAGCCAGAATGGTAGGGTAACGTTTCCTTCAAACTTATTTGCTTTGTGGCAATATAATTTAGAGTAATTCTTCTGTTCGTTTTTAGGAAATACTGTAAAAATTGTGAGGATTCAGCTAAAAACATCTTATCCAGAGTATTCGTGGGGTTAAAATTTTTGCACTACTTTAAGAAAATTAATATCCTCAAAACTTAAATTTGAGCAAAGTTGTCCACAATTTCGAAACTATTTCATGGTTTGGAATTTTTTTTCTTGTCGTTACGGGAGGGCTGGCACTGCTTACCGTTGAAGTCTCCACTGTGAAGAAAGAAATTTCGAAAACTCTCCTGAGTTTCGAAAATATAAAAGAATATTGGTATCACGGGAAACGTGGTACTCCACGTCGTACAATTCTTCTCCCAGTTGGCCAGTAAGAGGTAATGCCAGGCTAGGATTCGCCCAACATATTTCCTGGAAGACGGAAACGAGAAGGCCTGGATATCTTCTACTCTTCAGTCGTAGAAAACATTTCCCCGCTGCTTTCCAACAGGAACAAATGCAGCGCCAGGTCTCGTAGATTCTCTTCAAAAGGAATTATAAGGCAA
>PNEQ01118517.1:0-19831 GCA_003012365.1 Medauroidea extradentata
AAGTTACAGTAATAAATCAACAGTTGACTGAGTAAATGAGTTGTTATTGGTGAAATCACGATGGTTAGTTAACCCTGAAAGTAACTTAAACTGAGCTATCCGGAGCACTTCATAACATAACCTCAACACCCACGCCGAGTGACAACATTATCAATAGACCGCAGCAACAAGCAGCAGACGCAAAGAGGACGCGTCACATACTGTATATGCCATTGTAGTGCCCAGAACACAGTTCAGACATTGCATCAGAAAGCAGTTCACTTCTCATACATCTTATCAAGGCTGACCGGTAGTTACACATCCGGTACAAGTTTATTATAGAGTTGTTTGTCAGACTCTGGCCGCGTGACTAGCCCTTACATGACCAGTATTTCCATGAGGTCACATCCTGTTTGTTTCAACATGTACTGCCTCGTGACCAAGTCAGTAAAAACCAGTTATTTCAGTTCGGTACAAAGAATACTGTATCGTGCGGCCAAGTCGAGGAGAGGGGTGTAGAGGAGTATGTCCGCTTGGTAACTATTGCCAACACCCAGAGAGTGGAGGGGGAGATCCAGTTATTCCAAGCACCACACCCAACTCAGTATATATGGAGGCAGCCATATTGAGGACACCATCATTCTGCAGGGAGACCTACGAGACTTCATACTTCGTGCTGCCTGAGAAGGAACTCCTGTGTGTCCTGCTATCCGACTCGCTACTCTACATGATTAGTTATGAATCTGTTCTTATTGAGTTTATTAGTAACGATAGGGTACTCAGCTTCTCCTAGTGAACGTAAGTAGAGTCACATTCACCGCTTGTAATTTCTTTTGCTTTAAAGATATTAAAATTTCATATTAAAACTTTATTCTTTTATTTGCTTATTAGTTAAAAAATTTATGTAGTTACCTCGGCCAGGTGCTACACCATCTTGCAACCTCCTGAACCATTCCTAAAATTTTACATCAATGCTTCAAATCTGCGATTCGCTGAAAAAATTTACGATACAAAATAAGCCTACCGTAAATCAACATAGTACTCTTACTGCATTGCATTGTTTTGTTCCTTTTTTTTATTCCATCTTGGCAACGCAGCAAACAGATTAATTTTTGCAATTGGTAGTTACATAAAATATAAATACACAATTTACAATTCTGTGCCTTGTTTTTTAATGGATACATTATTTCACGGTTCTCTTGTTAACAGTAATGTGTGTCAACAATTCTGCTACAAAATAACAACCATAGGCCTACTTGTTTACGTGGTAACTGTTTATGATAGTGAATGGTTTAGTGTTTTCAGATAACGTATAAAGCGTCTTTAAACTATGTGGAGATTCGTAAGTTATTTGCGTTATTTGCTCGGCGTTTAGAAAATTAGCAAAATTTATCACAAATTACTTGAAAAATTTCAAAAAAGTCAACCAAATATCCTCATCAAAATTGACAAAATCAGAAAAATATTTTCACTGAAAATAGACGTCTCTACCTATCGCAAATGTACTGGACAGAATGAACCAAGATATGTACGCAGTAGATCTGACAGCAATTCATCTGGAAGTGATGAATAAATGTGAAAATTGAACAGTGTGTAATATTATATAGGTATAAAATCTAGTATATGTAAATAGATTTATTTAATTAGTTAGCTTTTTTAGTGACTTCGAAAATTTGTTATTTGGGTGAAGCAGCGGATAGGCAAATTTGATGGTGGACAGACAAATTTTCAATTACACCTGTCCATTGGACAGGCTTTGTTATTTTTTTAAAGCTTACACTGGTTGCAATATACTTTCATGTAAATAATAAAATAATAAAAGCTACGCACAGCCAGCTGAAAGAGACAAGTCAAGACCCAGCCGGTCGCTCATCCCTCCCCTATCCAACACAACCAGACTGAGCGTGTGACGTGGCACACCATCACACGAGTCATGGCACACTGGGTTTTCAGCATCAATATCAATGACTTACAAAATCTGTATAATAAAATCTCAAATAATAAGTTAACTTTTCAATAATAAATCATATGATTTTTCCACAGCAAGTCAATGGAAGTGAGCATGACACACTGCATTTATACAGTTCTTTTTGTAACAAGGAAAGACTGAAGATTGCATTTTAGAATATAATTTTTTACAGCGGCATCTGACGAAATTATTTGTATTTATTAAAAAAAAACTCCATTTTTTACACCAGAGATGACTGGATACAAACTTTATGAAAAAACTACAAATTTTTATGTATAGGGTAATGAGTGGACCAAAATCAGCTCAAAATGTCCCTATTCCTCTATTATGACCCTTCCTTTTTACAACTCTTTTCCTGGAAACCATAAGGGGTCGTAACAACGGGATTCTACTGACATTAAAACACAGTGATGACTCTCTTACCGCTGCGCTAGGTGTTCAGGGTTACAAATGAGGTTTGAATGTCACAATCTGATGACATACATTACACTGGAGTCTCAACATGAGATATGACAATAAAGATACAACAACGACAAAATAAATTATCACAGGGCACACACTGATGAAAATAACTTAACAAGGCACATCAAGTCGTTCAGATACTAGACAAGAATTAAGGTTTTGTTAGTGGCCATGATTGTATGGCGATAACCTCTTTGAGCAACACGGCTTTGTGGTCAATAACAAGATTATTAATCTGATAGTGCGGGCCAGTACAAACATTTGACTATGCTATCACTTGCATCTTTCAATAGTGTCTTTACAAGAACTGAGAAGTATGTGAAAACACTCTAGAACTTATATGTGCATGAAGACGAGAAGTATCAGGTACAGTAGCTTAAAGAGCACGTACGGTTAAGCCTTAATGCAGACGAGCAGGCTGGGTTTACCCACTGAGTCATCCTGGCTAGGGTGGTGGGTTGAGGTACAGGCAGAATCTGACATTGGTTCCTTTTCCAGGAAACAAGGAAACAACTGAAGGTAGAGAAGGAGGGCGGAATTGAGTACCGTATACACTACGGTAGTTTGTAATTGCCTTATTTACACACAAGCAATACATTGTGCATAGATAAGAGTGCAAACTTTTTGATATTTAAGGCCCACGTGAAATGCCAGTGTGTTCACCACCAGCAGGCTGCGAAATTTAGTTCCAGTCCAGCAACAGTGATTAGGACTTGTAAACTTACATTCCAAGCGAAGAATGTATGCTTACCTTGAGTAAGATGTTGGCTGTGGATGTGGCAGAGGGAGGGAGAGATGAAGTCGCTGCTGGACAGGGGAGGGGGTGGGAGGGTAGTCTGAATGCAGTTGAGGTGGCGTCGTGCCGATTGCCGGGACAGGATGTTGCTGGGTTCCTGCCTGCCACGCTCACTCTCACAATCTGTCATGCTGGAAAGTATGCAGGCTCGAGGCTACAACTACGACCCCTTTTATTCACACATTCGCACAAACCCCACGCATCGTAATTATCAGTGTTTCTGTTTTAAAAATGTGGCATTTGTGCATATGCTCCTCTGTGAATAAAATATCTCATTTGACACAATGCAGATTTGTTTGAAAACATTATGTTGGTACGAAAGTGAACTCATGTTGTGATTTTTGAGCAATTATTTAGATTCTGGGCATCAAAATTTTCCCATTTCGGTTAAAACAAGAACTCGTATATAATAAGGACAGAACCCAGAACAGTAACGGCTCATTTTAACGGAACTCCACTGTACTTGGTCATACTGTACTCATATTTTAAAATTGAAATTTAAATAATACAGCATTAAAGTAGTTCATTTTAGTAAAATAAACTTCAAACATAGCGATATAATGAAGAAGAAGAAAAAAAAAACCATTGAATTTTTTTTTGGAAAATACAATTCACTATAAAGAACTTCACTATAACAAACAAACTTAATTTTTGGTCCCCTGAAGTTTGACTGTAAAAGAGTAAAAAAAGTAAACACCTGCGGTTAAAAGTAGCACAATTATGCAGTTTAGACTACAGTAGTTGACAATATTATTTTTGGAGCGCACACAAATTACTAAGGCATTCTGCCATTAACAAAAGCTCAAGTACTCTACCTAACACAGCATAGAAGAAAGGAAGGGACTGTCTTTAACTTTCACTAGAAAATATTTTTCCCCAATTCTCTCGACAAATAGTAGGGTTGCAGCACATGATAAATGGGTGTTTACAGTATCCCTATTATAATTTATACCATCTTCCGTTACTGTTGAATCACATTGCTTGGATACAACAGATTTCAACAGCTATTAAGGTAGGCTCCTTAAAAGATGTTCATCTCTATCTTACAAAGATAAATCATACTCAACTATGTGGGAAATAGGTTGCTAGGCTATTAATTACAATGTGCACAAGTACTTCACAGGTTGGTACTCATGGTTAGAGAAACATACAAAGTTGGAGGACACATTTCTCCTTCTCAATGAGCCAGCTTCTGGAAGTGAGTAAAAACTCAAAAACATACCTGAAAAGGGCGACGGGCCAGGCAGTGTGTTCGCAGTAGACTTTGATTTCTGCAGCTCCCCAGACGACTTTTCAAGCTGCTTCTCGAACACATTCGTTGGGTCCTTGAGAAAATACTTGCGCAGGTTCAAGTACTGCTGCTTCTGGATCTCCACAGAGTTGTGTACCATTTGCAATCGGCCAGCCAAGAACACAAATGTGTCGTGAATCCGCTGCATTGCCGAAGTCAGCTCTGTAACAAAAACACAGTAAAAGTTTCAATGTTCCGTTTACATACATATAGATATGTACTGTATGTGTATGTTAGTGTATGCATGAAAAAAAAAAACATACACGCAGATGATAATTTTTTCAATAAGTGTGGCGGTCTTAGCTGCTGCAGTGCTCTTTATAACACGCTGGCGGTAGTCAAAAGTTTGAAGATATGTTCCAATGTTTAGAGAAATGGAGTAGTACGTGGGAGTATGTTGGCCAGAGGAAAATTGTTTCGCTCACTCTGAAATTTAGTTATTGTCAAAGAGTTCAATAGTTACATAACTCACAATGTACATCAGTGATCGTTGCTAGATTAAAAAAGGAATTCACTATTCAAGTCCAGTAATTCAACAACAAAAATTATCCCGAGGCGATGCTACTCACTACCATGTCCTACACTTCGAAGCTTTCATGTAAATATGGGCTGAATGCTACCTTAGTATAACCGTCGAGCTCAAAACAATAACTCGCAACTCTAATCATGCTTGCGCTCGCTATGAAGAGAAGTTGTTAAGTTTTCAGAGGCTTATAATAAATTTCAGAAGGAACACATCCAACAGCTAGGACAGATTGGAAACGCCTATCTGACACCGGTATATTTTGATATGCCAGAGTCCACGACACGTTCTCACTCCGTGAAGATACTGGGGATTGGAACTGACAAACAACGCTGTATTGTCATGTTGTGTGTGATGGCAGGTGGCAGAAAACTACCACCTTACGCAAAACCTTACCAAAGGAGAACTTCCCTCCAGTATTTATAGTGCAGGACCAGAAGAAAAGGTGGATGTTTGAAGATCTTGTAAATGACTGGCTGTCATGTGTGTGATGTCGATGCCGGGGGAAAGTCTTGCACATGAAATCATTGCTTGTTTTGGACAGCTACCATGGCCACCTCACAGAGGGTGTAAAGAAGCTACAGGAGGGAAAACAGATTTGGCTGTCATACCAGGCAGTACGACAAGCACTGCTGCAGCCACTTGACGTGGTCATTAACCACCCTTTCAAAGAGCACATGCGTCATCTGTACA
Source organism: Medauroidea extradentata (assembly GCA_003012365.1). Taxonomy (NCBI): domain Eukaryota; kingdom Metazoa; phylum Arthropoda; class Insecta; order Phasmatodea; family Phasmatidae; genus Medauroidea; species Medauroidea extradentata. The sequence continues at coordinate 5,714 of PNEQ01118517.1, forward strand.
GCGAGTGGATCCGGTCCCGTCACGAGACAATGAAATCCGGCATCCGAAACGAGCTTCCCTAGCAGAAGTATGTTGGTGGAGCCTCACAACCTGGCGATCCATTTCCGACGACTTGGTGAAGAAGAGCTTCAAGGTCAGAGATATACCGTTGAAAATGGATGGCTCAGAAGATGAAGCATTGGGGAATGCATGATAGGACTAAGCAGATGATCCCAATAAAACACAAGAAGATGCCAACAATGAGGAAAGTGGCAGCGAGAGTGCATAAACTAATGTTTTTAAACCAAAGATGTACAGTATATTTAAAGTGTGTTTTTTTTAAACTGAAGATGTGCAAGTACACTTAAGTATTTTTACCAAAGATTTAATTTTTTTTATACCAAAGATGAATGGTATACAAGTACATTTTATTAGTACAGTATTCTGTAGTGTCAGTTTTTAATTTACCGTAACGTGTACAGGAAAAAAAGTATACTTTACAGCTTAGTTACGGTGGGTAGTTAAGTAGTGCGTGTATGACGGAAACAAGCAGCTCTAAAAAACAACTGTTCCGTTTGAGGAAAGAAAGCAAATGTCCCACAGTTTACAGTATTGTAGTTGCACAACCACTGCACGTGTCAAAAATTATTTAAAGCAACTCTCACATGGCAACAATGTAATCCCCACAATACCCCACAAACTGCCTACTAGCTTAGCGTTGCTATATCAGATGCTAGCAACACTTGGCTGTTGGCACTCACTAGTGCACAGAACCTGTTGTAAACAAAATTAACTAGCAAGTCTGCTTCTTTTATTTGCTTCGCTTCCAATTAAGTTTATGGTGTTTAATGGTTTCTTTTACAAACTGACTGTAGTAATTACCTAAAAAAAAGTATTATGTGTAAATGCCTCAAACTCCTTTTTTTGACTCCATTCTTTCTTTACAAATATACAAATATACCATACCTGACCTGACATTCAAGAAAACATCTTATGAGCAGTAGTTGTCGGGCCGCCGATACGGTGAGACAGAGGAGTTCGAGACGATTGGCAGCCGCCCAATATTTATTTACAAAATTGTACGTTGGCTGTTCTTTTAATTACATATCTTTTAGACTTTTGCTCAATGAAAATTAGTTAAATCAATTGTAAATTGTCTTATTTAACATTATACATAAAGGATGCTGCCTATATCTACATAAATATAATAATCAATAGTTGAGAGACTGACAACAGACTTTCACCAGAAAGCGAAAAGTTGCACAAATGACATCAAGACTCGTCAATCTGTGATTGGTTGTAATAAGCTGCGTACTTGGCTGAAGATTTGTAATGGATAGAGTGAAGTAGTCTTAGTTTATTGGCACGTGTCGAGACTTGAAGCAATTTGCGAGCGAGTTACAAAAGCAACCACCTCAAACATATTTTGATACATACGACGCAAACATTGTTTTATTCTACACAGTCATACCATGTACAGAATGTGCCAACAATTTTGATTAAGCATATTTTGAAATAATGGTAGTGGGGAGAACAATGGAGTAAGGTTTTGGTTCCTCTGAACAACTCGGCAGGAATTTTGACTACCAAGCAAGGGTTAACCACCATAAAGCTTTCACATTTCAGTTGAACGTTTTTCGTGCCTGAAGGCCTCACTGTCATCCGAAGTAGATGAAATTCAATAGCTGCCCTTGAAAGCAATTGTGTAGGAGCTGTTAGGCAAGGAATACAGTACATTACAATGCTAAGCGGTTGGTTTGTTTGATTACATATAGAAGGAATTGTTCAAACTAAGGTTTGCAGTACCTGAATCATTTATCATCACCCCATTAATGATCCCGTCTGAGTACATAGCACAGGCCTGCAGGCCGCATGTAGCACGCGAGGGAATTTCGTAACTCTTCTTGCCACCGAACGAACATAAAAATTCCAAAAATTATAACTGTCTAGAGCAGATATTTACAATGTTGGGGCTGAACAGCATGTCACAGCCCGCATGACAGTATCTACGAATGAAAAAGATTCGCAGTTTAAGCGAGTTTGACATGCCTGCAGCTCTGAAAATGCTCCCAAGTGATTGTCAAGGAATAGGACTCATTATTGCCCCACATTGTTGAGACTAAAATGGATGTCCAACAGCAACATAAATAGGAATTCAAAGTCCCAGAATCATGAGTTGAGATAACTGCTTGGACAGCTATCATTGATCAGCTGTCATAGCAACAGTCAAGGATACAAGTAAATCAGGATCAGGGCCAACAACACCTATCATCTGCTCAAATTGCATTTGTCATCTTTCATCGGCAGCACAATCACTCACAGAACAAGTAAGTGCATAGTCTGCAAAGAAAGTTCATGAATTTTTTAAGTTCCCTGTATTTCTCAACCTATCGCCCTAAGAATGATCCCAAGATGCTACAACTTAGCAGCTCTGCTTTAACTGCTTAAGTGGCACACATTAATCCAAAAGAGTGTTCCACTTAATATCTGTTGTACTTGTAGTAGTAGTAGTAGTAGTAGTAGTAGTAGTAGACACTATATTCCACTTCACTTTTCAATGAAATACAGAAGTGGAAAACTAACACCACCAAGCTGGTGCAAAGCATACCCCCAGATTCATTAGCTTCTGACAATTTCATGTCATCTTCTGACATTGCTAGACCCTCTACTCTACTTCTGTCAAAAGTCTTGGTTGACATCCCTGGAGTAAATTACGGTTACAATACTGTCAGAGTTGAGTTGTTCGTAACTCAGCGAGTCAACCGAGCGTTGGGATGGAGGAATGTGTGAGGAGACTGAGCCTGGTTTTATTCAGTACTTCATTACCAGTGCATGGACTCTTGCAGGCACCGGAAAATGTTACGGAAGGTGTAGATGACTGTCTTGTGACACTTGACACCACATCTCATATCTGCAGTCAGCTAACTTACAATTCTTCACTCTAGGCCAAGTAGACATGTTGATCAGTGCTGACTTGTTTCCATATCATCTGTATGGGCATACACTGGCCCAGCACAGCAACTCACCTGTGTTCATTTACACTGTGTTAAACAAGGCGCTCATCGCAAAGGTCCCCTTGACTTGTGAGTCTTTCTACGAACCAGTTCACCTATTTTGAATGACACAGTCAGAAAATTCTGCGAAATAAAAAAGTTAAGTCATGTAAAAAGTACATCTTCAGGACATGCAGTTTGAGGAACTATTTGCCAATATTTGTGCAAGGAATAGCACATTCATGTCAATAAGTGTTACTCTATTTTTAAAAGATCCTCTGCCAAACAAAGTTAGAGATTTTGGTCAGCACTTAGCAGTGAGGCACTGGTGAGGGGTGACATGAGATGAGAATGAAGCAGTGCCGGAATGAAAGGTCGGGGGAAAGGGAGCTCCCCGAGAAAACCAGCTGACCAACGGCATCTTCCGGCACGAATCCCACATGCAAAAATCCGGGGAATGACCCCGCCAGTAATCGAATCAGGATCGCCTTGGTCGGAGGCGAATGGTCTGACAGTTCGGCCACCGCAGACCCCTCTGCCAAACTAAGGAAATCTCGTTTCCAGGCATTTCAATGATTTGATAATTTGAAGCACAAACTATTTTGCCATACAGCTAAAAGAATTGCATAATGTCTTCATGTCAGACTACTTGCTGCAAGGCTATTTGTCCATGTGCTACCTGAGAAGTTGAATACACCAGCAAAAAGGGCCAAAGTCCATTTTTTTGGAAAAATAAGTTTACAGTTAGCAAGCATTTCAGAGGTCGACACATCGTTCTACAACAAAAGAGTCTCAGTTCTCGTAATCGTATTACGTGAACAGAAGGCCTGAAAATTGTGTTTCTTAACAAATGGGCATAAGTCCTAGGATGAAACCATTTAAAAAAAGCCAGTTATCAGCTGTAAGATACCTTCAAGAATAAATTGATATTATGGTGGCTACAAACTGTTGGGAATACATGGCAATTCCCTGACTTTTCCCAGCCAAATTGAAAACTTTTTCTCTAATCTAATTACTAATTTTTTAAACACAAATGTCTATACTTTTTAAAAGAAAAAAAATTTTCTTCGTCCAATTCAATGCATTTTGCACATAATACAAGTTTAATGTACTACAAAGTATAACACTTGCATTGTATTTAAATAATTCTTGCAATGGGGCAAGTTAAAAATCACATAATGAAATAAGTATTATGGATATACGCCATTGCGGCAAATTGCGTATCACAGAAAACAAAGAGAATACATGCAGACAAACACAAAACACTGATTACGTAGTGTGACGGTGCTGCTACTACGTCGCTGTGTTGTTGTTGATTCGGGGACGTAACTCTCCCCCCATTGCTATTGCAAGTAGTTAGCAGGCAGAAAAATGGCAAAAACAAGTGAGCTGATGCAGGGGCGGTGCCCTAATACTGAAGCCCGGATAGCAGTGAGGTTAGTCAGAAACAGATTTAAAAAAAAAAATATATATATATATATTGGCATTTTTTTTCCTTTTATTTAACTATGCACTTTAACGGACAAAGGCAATTCACAAAGCGAGTGCTCGCCCAGAGTTAGTTGAGGTGACTTTTCTATCTACGTATTACGACTTGCCGCTTCCCTCCGTAATAGTACTTGGTCCGGCACTTTATCTACCTTAGTTCTGACTACGCGGTTACCACCTACTTCTGGTTATATTACTATAAAATGAAAAGGCAGTGTGCCAAAAAAAAGAGAGACAAACAAAAAGACTGATCTGTTCTAACGAATCCGTCCTCTAGGCTTCACAGCCCCTCTACCACGTCTAACACGTCCTCTTCCTGCCACCATCACGCCCTAACTAAACAAAACACTCAGCCGGCCATCTCCCGGCGACCGTTCCCTAGCTCCGATGGATCACAACTGTCTTCAAACTAATCAACAAAAAAACTTAGCCGGCCATTTCCCGGCGACCGGTCACGAGCTCCGATGAAACATAACTGACCGATGACAAACACAAACAAGAAAACTTAGCCGACCATCTCCCGGCGACCGGTCACGAGCTCCGATGAATCACAACTGTTTTCAAACTAATCAACAACAAACTTAGCCGGCCATCTCCCGGCGACCGGTCACGAGCTCCGATGAAAAAAAACTGACTTTCCTGGGCGGACACCCGGACTTACTCGGCCGAGCGGCGGAGGGATACATCAGGATCCAACTTGCCTAAAAAGCTGGTTAATTACCGTTTATAACCTAAAAATTGTATGTAACATAGATACTGATAAATTTACAAAGCATTTTATTCCATAATACCAGCTAAATATTCATTAGTTTATTAATTGGGGATGTGCAGCGTCATCAATCTGCCGCGGATCACCACCTTCACGGAGTTTTGCGCCCGACACTACCACCCACGTCGATCGAGAAACGCCCGGCAGAGCTCATCGCATTCCAGCACGTCCCAATACGAGGCCTCCAAGCGAGTGAACTCTGACCTGCCTGCCAGATAAATCCATCCAAGCACAGGCTAGCTCAGAGCTTATTTGAAATTTTTAAAAGCCGACACTTCTCTGTACGTGCTTCCAAGCAAGAGAACTACGACTAGCCTGCCACATAAATCCCACTCCAGGAGAAGCAAGCTAAGAGGCTACTTGAAATTTAAAAAATCCAAACAAGGCCAAATATAAGAAAAGTTTACTTAGAAAAGTTGCTTGAAATTACATTAGCTTTAAAATGAGTCCAAACACCACATGAATCCGATAAAATTGACACGTAAAATTAAATACCTTTCTCTTGTTTTAACAGTTAAATTTAATATTTAAAAGAAGTTTTAATGTAAATTTCTCTACTCGCATCCCCAATTAATATGTTGGATCCCGCCGTATACATCCTTATACCTGGTTAAGTTGGCCTATCTAATTTGTTATAAACAGGAAGAAGAAGAAGAAGAAGAATAAGAAGAAGAAAAAAACATATTAAGACAAAAAAAATTGAAATTACTATATGATAAGAGGCCAAGTCAGTGCTATGTGCCAGTGCACGTCACAGTAGTAAACACACTAACAACATATTTTGGGTGTTCTATTTTTGCAAATTTATTAAGTAGGCCTATAGTAAAATTAAAATTATAACTAAGAGTTTCAACACTTAAGTACAGGTTATATATTTTGATGGTAAGAAATTTACAGTAATACCAAACTTACTGCCTCTCATATTCGACAAATTAAATGTACAAACTTCATGTAATACAAGACTAGTACATTGTTTGTGTAAAAAATTCTTACCTCAGGAAACATAGATTCGTAGTGTACACACTACTGTATTAACAATACATTTTGCATACTCTAATCCTGCAAGTTGAACTAATATTATTAACTCAAAATTATAACTGACAGTTGCTAAGTTATTAATTTTAATTGATGTTAAAAATTTAGAGTAATACCAAATATATAGCTTGTTGCATTGTGTAAATTAAATGTACAATTTCATTTAGCACACAACTAAATTATGTATGGGGAAAATTCTTATCCCACAAAAAACATATTTAAAGGATTACGTACTACCTAAATCAAAAAGCACATTACAATGCAACAAGATTACACAAAAAATTCCTTAATGGCGAAACGTCGCTACCACGCAAAAATGTGTGTCGTCCCTTCGTGTGTGTGTACCTATCTATGTACAAGTATCAACTGTAAGTACTTATACTTCTGTCTGTTACATTACTTTGTTAACCTAGCGGCCTATTTCCCGCCATTCTTATGGAGATCCTGTGAAGTGTGGCTGTGCAAGTGTAATGTAGTTCTTTTAATACTGTATCTGATTTTGTAAGTCTACAACCTTTCAATATCTGATTTTGTAAGTCTACAACCTCCTAGCTCACCCCCTTTCCGTTACCCAGTTCCTATTCAATCTCCAGTCATGTGAAGTTCTTCCTCCTTGCCACCTCACCCCTCTTATCCATAAGCAAGCTCTAAAATTAGAATTCAGCCTGCCTTTCTACCATCCCTTCTTTCAATCAGACGAGACTGTAGGTTACAAACTAATATCTGATGAAAACACAAGAGACAGAAAACTGCACGGCAGGGTTCAAGTTGGCCTTCTCATGTTACAAAAGTTTGCCATATCACTTTACATGCCGGCAGCTGGCTTTTCATATGTCTGGACACAGTCTTGACCAGCCAGCAGACAGTGCATGTAGAAAAAAACAACTAACATGCTATCAGCCTTCCACATTAGCAGGAAACATCTAAGGGGGAGGGGGGAGGCAATGAATAACTGAGAGTACATTACAGATAGAAGTGGCCTAAGTTACGCAACCGGCGCCCAACCTCGCTGCTATTTGTGGCTTTCCTGCCCGAGAAGATGGTACGCGATGTCTGGCAACAGACACCTTTTAACTCTTGCCAATGTACGCTACTCTAGTAATGTAGGCCTCATTTAACTGATTACCTAAAACAATTGTTTTTCGATTTCTGGGAAATGAGGTTGGGGTGGGGAAGTTTCTCTGATTATTCCCTGACTTTTTCAGACCACTAAAATTCCCAGACTATTCCCGGTTTTCCTGCCCTGTTGCCACAATGACATAACTAATATATATCTGAACAATTACAATATTGGTAAACACTGCTCTGTTCGTAATGTGTTGACGACTTTCGTTGTTTAGTCATGTCATTATCCAATGAGTATTAGCAGTGTAATCAATGGATGAAGATAATGCTTCAAGGCAGAAGAAGCAAATTATGCAACGGTGAGTAAAATGGGAGATTTCCGAGAAAACCTGCTGGCCAGCGGCATCGTCCGGCATGATTCCCACATGCAAAAATTCTGGAAACAACCTCGCTGGGAATTGAACCCGCATCGCCTCGGTAGGTGGCCACCGCGGCCCTCACATATGAAAGAAAATTGAAGATAAAACAAGAGGTGAGGCTTGCAGGTATGTATAACCTGTACAATGTGCATAACTAATACTGATCTCACAGAAGTGGTGCAAACAGTAAAACAAGCTTGTGCTTGGGTTTTACCCAGCCCGTGTATTTTTGACTCTGGCTTGAGCCATGTGCGCTATATGAACTTACCCTCAGGCTGTTAAGTGCTTTAATTTGTAATGGACATTTGTGTGAGTGCCATTCTATGTTTGATAGTTCGTTGCCGGCTCGCCTTGGCTTCGGGCGAGGTCGGACGTCTATTCGGAGCCGCTTGTGTCCCCACTCCTATCTGCCCCCCTCCCCACTCCATAACTCCTGCTTACCACCCATCGGCGCTTTCGAGCTCGCCTTAGGCCGGCACTCCGGTGGTCCTGGCCAGTTGCTTCGCCCTCTCAGCACTCCGTCTGTAAGTTTTATTCAACTTTTTGCATTCTGTTTTATATTTGAGTCGTTTGAGCTTTGTTTTCTCAGTAAGTCACGTGTTTACCTATTTTGAGTTCAGTTAATTTCCGGTTCATTAAGTTCATACCAACGGCATGTCAAGGGGTTGCGTGAAATAACATTTAACTGTGCTTTATGGTGATGTTTGCGCTTGGAACAGGAACTTCACGTCATTGTAATTTGCATTCGTGTAATGAATTTATAATATGGCACGTACCTGAAGTCTTGAATGTTGGCTTTATTTTATTTTGAAGGTAGTAACCCTGACTCCCAACCAATATTGTGTTTGTGTCAAAGTGGGGCACAAATTCTGCGCAACTCTGCTTGGGTTGAAGTCCCGAGTTGGGGTTGTATGCGATTTTCACATCTTCTTGTAGGCCCCTTGTTGTCTGAGTTTTCGCTATTGCGGTTGGTTTTGTTTTGGTGTGTCGTGTTATGTTTGTGCGGTGTGTTGTCATTTGTAATAGCGGTACGTAATTTGAGTGAAACGACCATGGCTCATTGTGGGGGTAGCGAATTTGTATATTGCATGGGATATTTGCGAGAATCAGGTGTCGAGTTCCTAGATCAAGAAGATGTGACTGGGTTTGCATATTCCAGCGCTGGCTTATGTTAATTCTTTACGTTCTATCGAGCGGTTGAATCTCGGGGGGACAGCTTTGACTGCTGACGGCCCGGTGATGGCGGCTCAGAGTGTTTTAATCGGGCAGTTAAATCGCCAATGCTAAACAGCCCACCATTGTAAAAAAAGATAAGAGAGATTGTAGTCAACAGTAATTGCTTAAAAACAATGTTCTGTAACACTGTCTTCTACAATAAATGCTTTGTATCAAGAGTTTAGTACAATGTCACAATATTATAACAAGGAAAATGTCCGCACGTATCAATCGTATTTCTTTTTGCTTTGGGTTTTCAAGTACAAACATTTTTTAGTGCAGGCTTTAACACACCAATATGTGTACGCCGGCAGATGCAGGCATAAATGTTTGGTAAGAATGGCCGCCAAGGCACAATCTTTAAGACATGAAGATGAAGGACGAGCATGATATTTTCATCAAGGGCTGATTGATGTACACACAATTCAAGGTTCAATTGTGCTGCATTTTAGCACAATGTTACCGGCATCATGTATTAACATACCGTATTTCCACGATTGTAAGCCGCACATTTTTTACCAATTTTTAGACCTAAGAATTGGGGATGCGGCCTACAAGCAAAGATTGCTCATTTTGTTGTTAATAAATGAAATAAATATGATAATAACCAATAAATAAACATTAATGTTACAAACGTATAGTGAGTAGTTGATTTGCTCTGCATAAATAGTACAAATAATACGTTTCACGTATTTTTCGGCGCTACTAGAAGTTCACCGCCATGTTAGACACGGAGAAATGTAAACAAACACCATACCCAAAACAAAACCCTTTATGTCAATGGCGGGAAAGGCCGCTAGGCTACTAATTACAATTAAAACAGAAAGAGTTGTGCACAAGTACTCACAGGATACTTGCAGATAGAAACACACACATAGGACGAACACATTTCTCCGCGGACGCGCGGTCACAACATTTCGCAGACTACATCTGCTTCATCAGGTGAGTGGAGGCACACTGTGGCGGGAAGTTTGAAATGAGGGTTTGTTATCTGAGGTTACGGCCAGGTGGCTGTCTGGATTTAGTGATGTACTGATGTGCCAGTTCCCAGCGTCTTAATTCTGCTTTGTTTTTGTTTTTTAACTATGGTAGGGCCCTCACCACTCTGGTTGTATAACAGGAATCAAAGTTGGAGTTATGAAGTGCTGCATGTGCAACAACTGGCTTCTCATGTGGATCAACCTCCGCTCCAGCTATGGCTTTTTTGGTGTCAGCTCTGTGGCCATTCATCCTCTGTCTGAGAGTTTAGGTGGTTAGGCCGATATACTCTGCATTGCAGTGAGTGCACTGTAGCTGGTAGATGAGGTTTTCAGTTGCACAGTTGTAGCTTCCTGGTATGGGGTAGGTTTGGTTTATGTGCGTAACTGTTTACACATTTGGATTGACGGTAAAAGCTGTTTATCACTGATAAACATCTAATACAAGATCAGCGCGTGACCATGAAGCCTGTCAGCCGCTTGTGTCTGGTCTGGCTCACATCCTCAGCTGCTTGATAACGTGGCGTGGTTGGAGAGGGTGGGCGGCTGGCGGAGAGGAGCAGGTAGTGGCGAGCATAGACAAAGGGGGTGGCGAGGCGAGACAGATCAATAAACGTACGGCTCAGTCAGCCACTAGATAAACCTTTCCCGCTTCACAGCATCACGGGCGCGAGGGCACACTCAAGCAACACAAACGATTGTTTTACTGACGTCGGCGTTTGTGAATTATGCAGTAGTTCTGAAGGAAATGTTATGACGTGACTTATAAATTATAACTGAGAAAAAAATTTATGTAAAAAAATATAAATTCCTTGGATGACTTGCCAAACTAGGGGGTGCGGCTTACAATCGGGGGCAGCTTGTAATTGTGGAGATACGGTTCGTAGCACAGGATGGTACACAAGCATACAATCAGTAGCTAGGAGTCTATATTTACCAGTAACAGTCCTATTACACAAACAAATTGACAATTGATAATTCAGAACCAATACAAGTTCTAGGGAGAAGTTGGCCAAATTGTTTGTAACATTCATTTACAGTTACATATTTATGTATATGAACACATCCGTGGAATGTTTGTTACGACTCTGAAATATTATGGCACAGCGGCTGGTACTCTTGATAAAAATAAACATAGGAAGGGATGAACATATTGTTGCACAACCATGAACTCATGCAAAAATGAACTCATTACTTTGTGTCACTATCAAGAAATACCAGCCTGTGAGTACGTCAACCCTCTATTTATTTGATTACTTAACCTAGCAGCCAAAGCCTTCTACACATACGTATATTGTAACATGTAAACAGTACATCATGCACCGATTTATTTTTCAAATTCGTACTAAATATGACTACTATTTTTATCAGTAGTAATATGACTTATTGTGCACAAAAACTACTTCGAATTTCATGTTAACGTTATTTCATAATACAGCAATCCTAAAACTATAGAAATGATTACAAGTTGAAGGGACAGAACATTTTGTATTATCGAGTATGTCATCTTAACAGAGTATTTATTTAGCTCAGACAGTAACTTGGTGATAAAATGTCAAACAATACAGAAAATATTTTACATTCACACCAAAGTACTATGCACCTACCTACAAACGTCTGCTGTTAGGCATGCTCAGAAATCGACAAATCGTTCGGCAAACGCAAAATTCATCCATATATAACATTCATCAATTTGTTCCAAGTTACCACAAAAAATAAATATACTCTCTACTGCATTACAGGAACGAGTTTTATTAATCCCTAAGTCTGGTAATGTCCTCTGTCCTTGTTAGTTCAGACTATAGGAACTAACTATATCAGTTTTTAAATAAAATTAATTACTCATACATTAATATACACTTGATTTAACAATATTGTTAATACTGGTATATCACCTTTTTTTTTTAATGAAAAGCAATTTTTGCAATTAAAAGTTTTTATTTTAATTTTAATAATAATAATATAGTCTCTTTTGACTTGTCGTAAAGCTGTTTCAACTACTGTCAATTGCAACGTCAACACTCTACAAGATGCACAAAAATAAATAAATAAAATATGAATCACAGCACTAACACAATACCTTTACAAAATGTACACTCACCATCAGGAGATAATGCCCTCGGCTGTGTGAGCGAATGTAAGTGTTTCTCTGCATCCTCTATTGCAACCGCAAATGTGTTCACCTCTGCCTCAAACCTGGCAACAAGTTCTTCAAAGTATTGCTGCGGAGCTGTGTTGTTGTACTGCAGCTCTGGGGGCATGTCATGTGTTCGTTGTGCCATTTCTGCATTCTGGAGGCACTGCAAAGAGGGTGATAGGGGATAAAACAAAACTGTTCGGTCAAATCTAATAAAGATTGTGAAGTAATAAAAAAAAGTCTTTACATCACATTGACATCAAGGTTATTACAAATTTAGGCGAAATTTTATTCAAAATACAAGAAATCACCTTTAATTGTTATTTAAAAACGTTTGTTAGTATACAACAATAATTTAATAGTTATCATTTACTGGTTAGTCGCAGCTGTGAAATAAAAGAAAAATTTACAATAAAACTTTTCAACTTCTGCTATAACATTGAAGTGCGCATCTGCCAAGCTCTGTGCACGCAAGACCAACATATCTCCAGTTCAAATGCAATAGGTGAGATCAAAAGCGTCACTATAAGTAAAGTATAATCAGCAATTCATTTTAAACTAAAAAAATTTACAAAACAAAAACAGAGTTTCCAAAAATATTTTACTCTGCATCAATTAAGGAAAGACATGATTTACACTACTAACACTGATTAAATTGCACTCTGTTTTTAATGATTCATCTATAATACATAGGTACAATCTCATTATTGTAAATTCTACCTTCTACACCATCAACAACTCTCTTAGTTTGCAAGTGGAGGGCAAAATGTCATTAGTTTCATAAAATAAGTGTAAACCAGGGGAAGCAAGTATACACTGCAGTGCAAATAGCAGGAACATAATGCATTATTCACAAAAGAAAACAATGGGAACCAGAAAAGAAAGGTGTATTTAAGGGGAAAAATTGACTTCAGGTGGACGTGAACTCAAGGTTCCACTGTTGTCTCATCAGGTATAATTTTATTCACGAAATGTCTGCCTAGTAAGAAATAAAATGATAATTTAAAACTTTTCCGTATTAAACCAGTGGCAATTAAGAACTAACTTTAATGAAAATACACCATTTAGATATGATTTACTGTATAATACAGGCTGCAAAACTGGTTGTTTCAGCACTCAAACTGAGTAACTTACTCGAATAACAAAGAAGAAAATTTTCTACATTCATAGTAGTTACTCTCTTTAAAAGTGTTTTATTAAATTCAACTCTAACAAAGTAAAACTGTCTAAGAAAAAACAAATATGCTTCAAAAATTTCCAACTACGTAAACTGTTTTAAGGAATTGAAACAATTAAATAGAAGCAGTTGATCGCAGCGAGGAACATAGAATTAAATTTTTGCTAGGCCTAAGCAAAATCTCCCAAAGAGCATGTTATTTTTGATTTTTGATTGCAGACTTTAATGTTGCAAGAAACCATCCCGAAAACATTACATCATACTATGATGGGTCCGCTACTTGTCGTCTACGTTGTTGTTGTCTAGATGTCCCTGTTCAGGCGCCAGAATGTAACGGGTCCGCTCCCTCTAGGTGATCGCACTGTTGTGGCTATCTAGAAGCTTATTTTGGAGGTTATGATGTCCCTGTTCGGGGCGGCAGAATGTGGCGGTGCACACTCTCTCTCTGCTGTCTGTCGTGCTGTTTATTCCTTGCAGCTACCTTCCATTACCGGCGGCAGTTGATTTCGGCAAGCGATGACTTTGACAAGTCCTTTAGAAATTAGGAGTACTTCCCTTTTGTTTTACATGCCCGGATAGCCTGAGGTATTTCGAACGGTGTCCGCGTAGAGAGAAAACATTTAAGTGGGCATATATATATAAAAAGAAAAAAAGGTTTCCGCTTAGTTTTTTCATTTAATGGTTCACTTGTACATCGAACACTCACTGCTTAACCACTTAAATTCATTCCAGTAACCTTTTCAACTTCGAAACGTAAACATTAAAGGGTGATACCAGTGCTTAACTTGACGTAGTCTAGAGTGTTCGTCCAGGTCTTTCTGCAGACGTGATATGCCTGGGTTTGCTCAACCAGCAAAAAAAAAA
>PNEQ01118518.1:0-19831 GCA_003012365.1 Medauroidea extradentata
GTTTACTACGGAAGTACGGATTCTGTTGATAAACTACGGATTTATTAGCTTCCGCCCGACTGTAAATGAAAAGGCATGTTCCATTGTATATGCATATATTTCGGTTCGTAGCTGTGTGGATCGTATGACGCACTATTTCTTTCCCCACGCTCCGGCACACAAACATTGTTTTGTTTCTCGCGTTTTTAGTTTGCCGAAAGTGTGTTTACACTTTGTGCGGCACGCGCCGGAATATTCTCGTATGTCGTATGTATCTTATACAATCGATTTTTCATATTTCTGCAGTCTTCCGACTTATCGATTAGTTGTTGATGTTGACTCATGCAGTCGAATCTGTGGTCGAATCGAGGCGTGCGTGGTTGCTTCTTCCGCTGATTGGCCATATTGGAAACTTATCCATGCTGTCGTAGTTTAACGAAATGTTGATTTGACTGTTTAAATTCGAGCATGAGTTTGTAACCTAAGAGTGTTGATAAATATTGTTCAGAATATTCACAGTTGTGGACAGGTTTAAGTGCTTCAAGAGTATCTCAACAACACGTGTTTTGTGAATTGTGATTTCAGTGTAAACACGATGGCAAAGACGCCACCGTCAATACATAGTTACGTTAAAAACACGTTAAGCATTTTCGAAGTAAGAAATTTCGAGGAAAAAAAATATTATAATTAAGTGATGCTGTAGATCCGACAACAAATGCCGAAGTTACCGACGAACAGGTAATGTGATTGTGTATAGGTCTACACATTTAAAGGCCGTGCTAGAATCGCCGTAAGCAATAACTGTAAAATTTGAATTTTGTACACATTTTTAGTGGCACATGCTTTAACACACCGTACCGCTGCTTAGCAGTCGTAAGAGGGATGGAAACCTGTGAATTTCTTACGGTGTGGTTACGGTTATTTCTATACGACTTTTATGGTCAATGTAGCATGGGCTTTAGTTAATACGTTCACTACGGAAAAATACTGAAAAATACGGATTTTTCGCAAAATTACTACTGAAAGCTTTGGTAAAATGTTGGCACTTCTGTGTTTCTTGTAATTCATAGGACAATTTAAGTTACGACAAAGCTTAAAAATGCAATTACTTTATGCGGTAAGAACAGATCAATGTTGCCAATTATGTCTATTGTAAAGCGATGTTTTTGTTACATGCTTCAGACCTTTTTAAAATAACTATTACTTACAATGTGTGTGTTTGGTAAATTATTACTTTTGATGATTGAGAAGTTTATATTTTTTGGAGATTCCTGAGAATAATTATAAATCACTGGTGTTAGATCCATGATGTTTCCATCAATAATAAAGTTCTGTTTTTTGTATGATGTAAAATAATTTTTCTTATAAATAAATGTACAGTAAAACTCTGTTAAGAAGATTCCCACTTGAAAAGTTTTCCCTCATAATAAGGTCGAATTATGTCTACCATCTTCATTAGTACAATATTAAATTGACCTATTACGATGTTATTCCCTGTTTATAAGTTGAATTCCTCAGTCCCTTCAGAACCGTCTTAACAGAGGGTTTCTATATGTGTTTCTGATTATAAGCTAGCACGCATAATTCTCAACAAAGTGTTTATTGATTCTGGTTAACTGTTGACTTAATGTATTGACTGACTCTAGTAAACTGGTTTGTATTTTCTTTATAAGAAGTTTCCTTTCCAAGGAAGTTTCCCCTCGCAAGTAGTTGCCTTCGCTAGAAGTTTTTCCGGTCTCCTTTAAAAAACTACTCCTTGAGGTTGAACAATGATTTCAATAAATGTTTGCCTGTAGGCCGGAGAGAGTTGCTGCGTGGCTGCGGTGTAGCATTGGATCTACCTAATGTTCTTCGAAGTAATTTGACTGGTTTAAAGGATCAAATGAGAAGTGTGGTGCATTGGCTTTAATTTTTGGTTGTATGCAAGATTTAGTTTCTGAAGGAAGGGAATGATATGCTTGTAAATAAGGAAATGTTACTTGTTTAATGTATGAGTGGCAATGATGATTTTATTACCGCCCCAGTCTGACGGTTATGACGACGGTTGTTCTGAGCTGCTCCGAGTAAATCTTGCAACTTTAAGGCCATGCTCTCTTCTTTCTACAGTTTTTGATATAATTATTTTATAAAAGTTATCATGTCTGTTACAGCTGAGTCAGACTATGATTTACAGTTTTATGCCAGTTTGTATTTAGGATACTGTTTAATACATAATGGGATCTTAAAAATAACAGTTTGGGGCCTGAAAGTCATGTTTGTAATCTCTGAAGGGCTGTAGTTTATAAATTGTGTACTTTTTCTAAAATAAAATGTAATGCATGTGTGTAGTTCTGTAAAAATGCCATTTTGAAATAGAATTTACAGCATATTTGTAATGAACTGCACGAATTTTTTTGTTTTCACTTATTTTATTTTCTATCAAGCGAGACTTTTTGCTGGGCAGTTACAATGTACGTAGGTGTGCTGCTTAGTCGTAAACAAATTCAGAAATCGCGTGTCGTGTGGCTGGTGAGGTAGAAGATGCTCGCTTCGCTGGGTGGTGTTGTGAGACACATGAGTCACGTGCCCTCTCATCCCCTCCCCTCCTCCCCTAGCCGTTCTCCCGGCAGTCCTGTCCTCTTCGCCGGACACCACTGCTTTCCTGTCCATTCATATTTGAGTTTCTTCTAGCAGTTCCAACTTCTGACACTCAATTGAGTCTGCAGTACCTCCCAAGAGAGATTATAAAAATTTCCGTTTTTCTGTAACTATAGGCTTATTTTGATAGTTCTTGCTTCTGTAATTAATTTACGATAAATAAGATAGCGATATATTACTCTGTATGTAAGAAGATTTGCATCCAAAATATACTTCACCTTTAAAATCAAAATAACCGAATCCGAAGTCCTGATTTGTAGTTTTGTTGATTCTAATAAAATTAACTTTTTAATGCATTTCTAACATGTTATGTGAGAATTTTCTCACTATCAGTTATAATATATAGTCCAAAAAATATATATGTTTAAGTATTTTTTAATGTATTAACTATAAAATGCTCCTAGACCAGAAATACAGTAACACTTAGGTCATAAATTAAAATTTTAATCATTATTAATTTATAACAAAAATAGCATGTCACAGAGGTTAATTTTGAACTATAATAAATTATACAACTTCCCCTTTTAAGTAAAACTTAAAAATCATTCATTTCTGATTATTCTGGCAGTTTCTGGAGCAATTTTTATGGAACTATGCACTTACTGTGTAAATGGTTGCATAAATATAGGATATTTGACTCTCCTTAAACCTTAAGTAGGCTAGGAGTTTAAACTGTGAAGGTAGGCCTAGATGCTTTTTTTTTAAATCTGTACCATGTTAAACAACATTTCCAGATTAGTGTCGCAGCAAAGAATCTTCAGTTACGGCGAGATATCATATTTAGTTCTGCAATTTCCACGTAGGCCTGTAACTTCGAATAGTGCTTTATACCTCCTTCAATGAACGATCAATAAACGTGTGTGGATGACCTGTTGTATTTATTGTATCATACAATATACTAATGCACACAATGGGTTCAGTATGTGTGTTACACCAACCATCCATTCTGTCATTTACAGTTTGCCCAAGTACCTCACTTTGCTTTTCATGGAAAATTTAATCTAGAAGTTTTCCTCCTACTGATAGACGTGAAGGTGGCTCATAACCTGGATGCATTATATCACAAAGCCTCTTAAACTCATGTTCTACTGCTCTAAAAGATGTATTGGTGGCAAAAATATATTTAGCCACTTTTTTGTCAATATTGTTTTTCACTTGAGGAGAGATTTTAATAACACGTGTCATTTTCATTTGTTTGGTTATTGTAGATTGAGATTCTGAGTTGGAATATTTTCTCTTGAGATTTTCCTCTGCTCGCCCTTGTTCCGATGTTAGTTGCAAAAGCTGCAAAGTTTTTGGTTCACGAGTCTGAAGTGGAAGGCTCATCATCTGAAACAAAATTAAATCAAATTCTTAATTAATTTAGACTTTTGTAGCAGAGTACTACATATTCATTTCATGAAAAAGATCCCGTACAAATATATTATAGAAATGTCATACCCTAAGGCAGTGTGTCAAGAGGCATCAGAGGGTTTTACAGCCCTTGAACGAGGTGGAGCCGATGTGGATATGGAGTGACGCCTGGAATGAAGGGTGGGGAAAACTGGAGTATCCAGAGAAAATCCACCAACGAACGGCATCATTAAGACACGTTCCTCACATAAGACAATCTAGGTGACTCCATTGGGGATCGAACCCGGTCGTCTTGATGAGAAGTGAACGCTCTAACCATTTGGTCCCCGCAGCTTCTTTTTGCTTAGCTGTTAGTGGTCATACTCTAGTCTATCCCAAATAAATAAGCCAAGAAAGTTAAAATTTTCACAGGAATTTTTAAGTCTGTTGTCCATAAAAAATGTGAAGATCTAATATTGTTTATAACATGTAAACTATTTTAACTGTAATTTTTTTTATCTTAGTGCAGGGTGTGATTATTAATCGTAATTTTCTAATTTTTATATTATATTAAGTTATGTACATATTATTAAAACAAAATTATATTATACATGAGCATGCCATCTACCACGATTACTGAACAAATTGTAATTAGGACAGATAAACCGAAATACATAAAAACTTATAATATTTACAGTACAGTGGAGCACCACGTATCCGGAATTCTGTTGTCTGGAACTTCCGTTATTTAAAAGTATTATGAGGTGTTGTAAAAAATTTTTTTTAGGAACTTTTAGTGCTGATAATGAGATTAAGAAACTTACTGCTGAGCAGTCTGTAGCTTTAGGCACTATTTAAACATGTATATTTTAGGTTAGGTATTGCTAGCTGTAATACTGAAAATAAATGTCTCAGGAAATTTTGCAAATGTTAACAGTATTTGTCGGCATATAGGACGACCCCCCATAGAAGACGAGTCGTGATTTTGAAGGTACAAAATCTTGAAAAAAAGTAAATTACTAGTTTTGAAATTCCAGACAGAAAAATATTTATTTCCTTTGCTTGAAACATTAAAAACTTAGTTTATATATTTTCAATGCATTTATTACCGGCATATAAACATCATAGTAGACACATAAACGAATAACATTGGCTACTACTGCCCTCCGCGCGCCCAAGAGCCAAGGAATTGCACGGCGGCGGCCGGCGGTCTCCATTTGCCGGCAGGTGTGCGCGACTTGACAACGCCGGACTTAGGCATGCCGCGCACTACATGGCAACGCCGGGCAACAACAGCTGCTTGCAAGGTCATCTCATTCCTGTGTAGTACGCTTCCTAGATCCTAGCACTTTTCGAGGGCCAAAAATATGTAAAAATGGTTGTCTTATATGCCGGCAAATACGGTATGTGAATGTTACCTTTACTTTTAAAACGAAGCTAATTTCGTTAAGTAACGAACATATTTTTACTTGAAATTGCTGCCAAGCTGAAATTTTGTCCTATCGATTCGTACGGACAACTCGGCCGTACGGACATATTTTGGGGAACCATGAGTGTCCGTAGAATCGGGGTTCAACTGTATCAAGAATTCCTTACAAGTGCACAAGAGAAAAGAACAGAACCTTATTCAGTGATTTCAATCCTGCTGTCTCTAGGATTTCTTCGCACATATCTTAGTGGTACAAAAAATTATGAAAACTGTGGCCAGCTGTACAAATGCTTTTTAATTTTCTCACATGGGCAGGCAGCTATCAAACAAGAATTTTCTATAAATTGCCATCTGGAAGTAGAAATTCTGAAAGAGTCTTACAATATGTAGCAAAGAGGTTAATAATTGAAGAGATAAAAAATTGTGGTGGTATCAAAAATATGTGCCTAAACAAAGAGTTGAGGTCATCTGGTGCTAGAGCTTGACAGAAGTATATGTTGTATTTACAAGATGAATGCAAGAAAATATTAGTACGGAGGAAAAGAATCAGTCTTGAGTTAAGTGAAGAACTGGAAGCACAAAGAGACATGAATCTTTGACTTCAACAATCGACAGCCTTAAGAAATCTGATAATGACCAGGCTGAACACGAAGAAAAAAACAGAATATCGAAATCTGATCATTCAGTCAAATAGTTTTAGGAAGACTGCAAAAAAAATAGTTTAACTTCAAATGCTAGAAAGAAAGATTCACAAAATGTCATTTGATACTGCATCCTTGACAATTTTAAAGCACAATTGTGTCTAAATAATGGTTAAAATTGTAGGACTTCGGCATTATTGATCTTTGTACTGTTAAGCACAAGAAAAAGTTACTTTGCTTGTCTTTTGAGGTTATAATCAAGTTCATTTAATGACTTTGTTCGTGCTCTTTGATAATATGTAATTCTGGACCAATTTGTTACAATTGCTGTAGTGCCAAAATTGTTACAGGGTATACTCAAGAGCAAGGTACGGCCATTTGCTGGTACCAGGCCGCCAACAGTCCTTGTAATAAGGTAGTAGACGGAAAGCAGAAGGCATACTGTACTGGGCTGAATCAATGAGAGTATACTGCGTATACCCCTGACTACCGCACTGTTTGTTAAAATTGTGTAAGTATTAATTTTACGGTGATTACTGTCTTTTATTTTATTAGCTCTTAACTTTACCGAGTTTAATTTAGGTGTGAAACAGGAAGAAATAATATATGCTTTACTGGTACTGAATTTTCGGAAAAAAAAAAAATTTCAGGGTCCTTGAAATTTGTGAAACATTTCCTTGAAAGTGCTTGAAATTTTTTAGCTTAAAAGAGCGGGAACCGTGATTAAACAATATTAAAAAATACAAAATGTTATGTTTATCAGTGATAGGCCTACTAAGTAAAGAAGTATCGTGTGGTATTGGACACTGGACTAGTATCTCGTGCGTGTTATGTTCTTTCTAAAATACTGCTGCTAGTAAAAACAATTGTTCTAAGTGAAAGGATGCAACTTGTAATGTTGATGATTTTTTTTTTATGAATTTTTGGGCATTTTACCATCAGAAAGAGTTAATTTTGTATTTTGTTTATTTTTTCATTTTGATTGATTTGAAAGGGTGATGTTAAGCATATAAATACGATGAAAAATTAGCAAACCAAGGTAAATGATAGCGTAAAAGAAGACTCAATTAATTTTGTGACACAATTAGAAAAGAATTGGTTTAACCGAAGTAGTGTGTTTGTCTACTTTTAGTCTGCATTTTAGTTGTGCTGATCAAGCTGGTTTACTCTTAAATAATATTTCCAGAAAAGTAAAATGGTACTCGCTGTAAACGTTTGTAAAAAAATGTGATGCAGAGTTTTGTGAAAGAAATCATGTTTGCATACAGCAGAACTGTTTAAAGAAGTCATAGGCCTGAATTCAGTGACGTGATTCTGTCCTTAATAAGTAATTTTTTTTTATTATTATTTTGTGTAGGTCTAAGTTGATCTATGTTTTAAGTATACGATCTGGAACAAAATATCCACTTACAACTTAAAAAAGTCCCTTTCAAAAGTCGAAACCGATGTGTATTACAGACTTCTTAGCTGTTTTGGTAGTTTTTGTACGATGTTTTTTACTCCCTCACCCTGTTGAACATCCATTTCGATGGCTTAGAATGAAAACCCCGTAACTACAAAATTTAAAATATTGTAAAATTTTGGATTGGAAAAACCAAACGTTTTGACATTCAAAATTTTAATTTCGCAAGCAAGAAATCAAGATGCCTTATTTAAATTATGGCATTAGGTAAATTTAAAATTGCTTGTTACTTTTTTGTGCTAACTTTTGGAGACAACGTGAGAGTTGGAGTTACGAGGTTTCCATTCTAAGCCATCGATTTGTATTTAGAGAAAAATCTCTGTTGTTCTAAGAGGCCCTATTAGACTTTAATATTAGAATTTTCTTTTTCAACATTTACACTAACAACTGCTTCAATAGCACCATTTTAAACCTTTAAATTAACATTTTCCCAGAGGAGAACCTTTTAAACCAGTGCTTAATTGGTGGAAACATCTTAAAATTTTGGAGTTGCCAATGTTTTCGGTTTTGAAAATTTTGTTTTGTTCAGAAATGTATACAAAGAAAAATGTATGAAAATGTTTTGTTGCGCATCGTACTCTGTATTTGGGATTTTGCTGATTTTGCTGAGTTTTTTTCCACCCTTAGTGAGTTGGTGGGGTGGGGGCAGAAGTTTCCTTTTTTATTATTATTATTTCTGAAAAGTGGATGGTCTGTTAATGTATCACATGTCAAGGTCTGAGGTAGGAAACATGTGGCATGTGTTTCTGAGGACGCGTAACTTATTCATACAGAATACGTATTTGGAGCAAATTATATCTGTCAAGTGTACATAAAGGAATCTTCTAAAGTCTTTATTTTTCATATTACCAAGGGAGTACGAGCCGTTTATTTTTGTACAACCAAGGCAGTTATGTTTTTAGTCTGCACACAATTTGAAATTATGGTCGATAGTGTAGGCCTAGCAATAAAATACGTTTGTAAATTTCAGAATCCTAAACTACTGTTTGGAATTCTTTACTGTAAAACAGGGTGGCTAGCAACCGGGAAAAGTCAGAGTTTAAGACGTCTGGAGAAGTCGGGGAAAAGTCAGGGAATTCTCAAAAAAACCTGGAATTCCAAAATTTGGAAGACGAACATTTCCGCGAACACTACGTACCATATTCTTGGTACATATATCAATTTTATAGTTCCCAGGGTTCCCACAGAAATATTAAAATGAATTTCCCTAACCAATCATTAAAAATTTCCGTGACCATAATAATATTATAACAACACACCTGTACAACAAACTTTTTTTAGCAGCCTCCACCATCCCCATAGCTGCCCATCACTCTCTTTTTAAGCAAAATATATATTATATAACAATTTAAAACAGTAACATTGAAATAAATACATATAAACTAAGTTGCGGATACCATATTTGACTATTTGAAAACATATACTTAGTAATAATAACAAAAATAATAATAAAACTCCAAAAAATATGGATAAAAAGACCAGAAAAAAATAACACGTAAAAAAGTTGGCCTTCACAACAGAAAAAAAGTGCAGGCTGTGAAGAGAGCAGTTTAATACTGTATCATACTCAGAACATTTTCACTAATATTCTGCTCTCTTAAGGTCATTTTCCCTGACTCACGGGGTTTCAAAACATGTTTCCCTGACTTTCCCTGACCAAATTAATTTTCCCTGACTTTCACTGACTTTTCAGGTCTGTGGGAACCCTGGTTCCATAATATTTTTTTCGTACCGATATTGTAGTTGTGTGGAACAGTGGATTTAACGTGAGGTACCAGTTTTTCGTCCCAAATACAATTTTTTTGGCGTTTTATACCAGAATTTTCAGTGTTTTCCGCCAGTGTTGCCAGACAGATAGTTTCCCTGACAATGTGTTGTGATTTTTCAAGTTCCCACAGTGGTAAAAAATTACTCTCTCGTCGTGTTTCTTGCGTGCTGTTTGCAAAGTGTTGTAATATTTAATGAATTTTTAGTTAATGCCGCGGGTTTTAAACAGTTGTGGTCTTTTTCCTCAAGAGTTCGTAGTAGAAATTGAAGACGTGGACTTGGCAACATAGGATTCTCAGTTCGCTTTTGTTCTTAACATGCGGCAGTCTGATACGTTTGTAAATTGTTGTCAGTTGTTTATTTTTTACTTGGCGTGAATATTTTTCCTGTGGTTCGTCCGAGTATTAATATTTTCTTATCATGTCTGAAGTCAGTTAATTTACATTAAAATTGTATTTTATCTACCGTTCTGCGTAATGGTTAAACACGCGTGAACTTTTTGGCTCGTGCATGTGTGTTAAAAAGTTAGAGCATGACGTGATCTCGTGTATGTTTATGAAAATGATTAACTGCATTAAAAATATCTGGAAATGTATGTACAATGTGTGTTATTTCCACAACGTAATTAAGTTAATTTAGGGAAATCAGTCATGACAGGAAGAAAGAGATTGTATTGGTTAACCGATCCTATTACTATTAAATGAATTGTGAAGATCCTGGTGATAACTCTGCAAGGTGCAATTTGTGCAATGTTAATTTTTCTTTAAGCAACATGGGCCAGCATTCCGTTATGAGCCACATTGAAGGCAGAAAACCCTAAGTAAGCTGGGAGTTTAAACTGTGAAGGTAGGCCTAGATGCTTTTTTAAATCTGTACCATGTGAAGCAACGTTTCCAGATTAGTGTCACAGCAAAGAAACTTCATTTACAGCGAGATGAGATAGGTTTCACGTCACATTTGGTCTTGGCGTCGTATTTCATGGATGAAATGAGTTAATTAATTGCTAGAGGGGAAGGAAGTTGTAGTTTAGTATGTTTTTGGGATTCAAAGAGTGATGGTGTGGTGACATAAAGTTTTACACGTCTGTTTTTAGACAACTTATAAATGCTTTTAATTCTGGTATCGAGAGCTTTTTTTTTTCTATAACTTCACAACAACAGAATTTAAAAGTGGAAAGTGAATTGGCTTAAGTGAAAGTTGTTGTATTTGAATATTCCTAGGCCTATGTTGCTTTGTAAATAATGAAGACATTATATAATTTTTGCAAGGTGAAGTTATGTTGATTAGTAGTGTTCAGGTTCACAAAGAAACATTATAGATATTAAGTGTCGCTACTCATCGTTTAATGGCCAAACTGTTAATTTTTGACATAGTTTATTATGAAAAATGTTTCTACAGACATAAGTAGTCTACGTAATTTTTTTGTTTGGTTAGGTTAAGTTTTGTTAGGTTATGTTAGTTTAAGTTAAAATACGTTACAAACATTTAATTTGGTTCCCTAACCTAAACTAGGCAACTTAACAATCATTTTATGTAAGGCTTTTAGAGACATTAGTAGTAGTCCTACATAAAATTTTTTTTACCAGACCTAACAACCTGACAACCTAACAAAAGTGTTTTTTTCGTAGCACTACTTATAACGTCCCTAAAAACAGTTTCCATAAATAAACTATATGTCTAAAATCAATACTATATACTCTCACAAAGCCGGGGGTCTCTGGGATTTGTGACCTTCGGATTTCTGACAACCACGGATTTTTGAAATACTGTATTTTCCATAACTAAAATCTGCAAAATTAAAAAAAAAAAAAGTTTTGTATAGTGTTAAGTCCCCGATTTACGTCGCCCTGATAAACGCCGTGGTTTTTAGAAACGTATCCCCGACGTAAATTGTGGATGTACAGGTATATGCCTACACTTTTTGAAATAAAGTAATTTATAAAAAACGGCACCTCGAACACAATTGGCACCACTGGCCGGCCGGCTCTGGGCATGGGCAGCCGGCTGCGTACCGTCAAGTCGTAATCAACTTATTGTTACAGAGAAGTAGAAACAGCGATTACTATTTCCTTCTCCGCCCGTGTGCCGGTGAAGTAAACTACAGTGCACATAGCAATACCTTAAATTTTACTTACCGCAATCATTGATTATTCGAAACAAGGCATGAAAAAATAAACTTTTAACACTTTATGCACAGATTAGTAATATTTATACACGTTTACGTCAAATACAGTAGATCCCTGTTATAACATTCCTGTTTATAACATCACTTTTCTTTGCTCCCACCATTTTTACATAAAGCATAATACTTTCATTTCCTGCTTTTATCAACACTGATATTTTCATTTCCTGCATATAACATCACTTTCTTCTTAGACATTAACCACAACTCAGGTAAAATTTTTGTTAACTGTGACTAAAAAAATCAGTAAAAAGCAAATTAATGTCTGGAAATGTATCATGAGTGTACGTTACAGCGACATTAAAGACTGTGATCCTGAAGATGACGATAATGAACCTACAGAAGACAAGTGAGAGCCTCTATTATACACACAATGCGTGTATTACTCATGTTTCTGATGGCACAGTAACTATAGCCTCTTTTAATCTCATTATAGGCTTATTTACTGTATATAAACTATCAAATTTTAAGTTACTTTTGTGTAATATCTATTTATTGGTGTAAAAATATTGATTCCTGTTTATAACATTTTCCTTCATATCATATAACACTTTTTTTCACAGGTCCCTTGAAAAACGTTATAACAGGGTTCTACTGTATCTTGCACACACATTAAACTAAGGAAACACACAAAAAGTAGACTAATTATTTCTAGAGTTGCAATTAACAGCACACGAGGTGTAAGCAGTCGGCTCACTATGTTACTGTGTTGATAGTCCCACCACGTGAATGAGGATGTCTGTTTGATGGCCTGTCTTCTTTTGTGAAGGAAGGTAGAATACAGGATATGGCATTGCATTACCTCCGACACAGGGCAACAGTCTTTTTTGCTTTCTGAAAATTTTATTAGCTTGTCCCAAGCAGCAGCGGCCGCACTCCACGTAACATCTGCTTCGTCACTATCATTATCTTCATCTCCACTACTGTACTTTTTTTTTTTTTTGCCATTTTAACGAAAACCACTTGTACAGTGCACTGTTCAAATCCTGTAGTTTGGCCATTTGGAGTGTTTTCCGATCATGAAATCCTTTCTCCGACTCACTGTTCGACATGAACATTTTAAGTTTGGTGTACAGTGTTCTTTTAATACCGTACACAGTTGTCTCGCCGATGCAATTCTCTTCCTTGATTGCAGAAACCTTTACACCCCGCTCCATTTTCTTGCAAATCTGGAACTTTTGTGTTAGTGTTAACGTTGTGCGCGTCTTTTTTTTTCTTACCGACGCCATTGTCACAACAGACAACACTAACAAATACAGGGAGCAGTGTCCGTGTACGTCTTATCGGTTTGTTGTGTTCCGTGAAGACATGTTGACCTTGGGCTTGCCGCATCTGCTGCTGCTAGTACCCTTAGATGCTTGCTACTGTAGCAGCGCAGCACAAACTAGAAGAAGCTAGGTGCAGTGCAGGTTTTGCTAGCCACACTGTAAAAGCAAAACAAATGTGGACCTATATCATAAATGACTTTACACTGTTTTGTATGAGCACCCTTGAGCATGAATACACTACACCCTCAATTTTACGGATACTGACGGTTCCATTTATAACATTCGTAAAATCGATTGAGGCCAATTTTGCCCCCCAACCCCCCCCCCTTTTTTTTTTTTTCAAAATTTTAAAACTGCATTTTTTCTGCAAAGTATATCCAGTGGGTTCCCGATTTTCGTAGCGTTTTGCGGGAAAGAAAGAAAAGTTATCATTAATATATAAATTCATATCACACAACTGATGTCTTCCGATGAAAAAGGTACCCCTGAACGATAAATATGACCGACATATGTCCTGGAGAAAAGAACACCGAGCACCGAGTGTCTTCGCGAATACATAGTCCGACATCCGTATCGTTTCACACGAAAAAGGGCAAATAATAACTTAAGTTTAAATTTGTATCAATAGACAGACGTCTTCCGATTAAAATTACACCTACAAATGATCAATACAACCAATTTATGTCACAGAAAAAAATATAACACCAAGCACGGGTGCCTGCTCGCGCTCGTGTAGTCTTGATGTCCGTAGCATTGCGTGGGAAAATAAACCTAAAAATGTTTACTAGACTGTTGTCAAAGGAAACTAAAATTAGTATCGCACGCAACATTTTTTTTTGGAGGACGTGAGGCTGGTGTTATCCTTTGGAACACGAAAATAATAATTCACGTGAAGTTTGAAGACAAGTCTTCGTACTGTATTGTGTTCGGTACTTGTTCCCTTTTAACGATTACATGCCCAGATGTGTGTGTGTATAGCAAGAGTGCAAAAACGGCGCCGTCAACGAGTCAGTACGTAGTCACTTATGCTGTTTTTACCCATTGCCCAGTCGTGTTACGTTCCAAACGCTTGCCAGGTTGATGTGTAGTGCTGATAACGCGCCTCCCTTTTTTTTTTTTGTCCTGCCTTCACTTTGCTTGCTGTCACGCACACATACACAACACTCACACTCTCCGTCACAATGCAGTGCTCCAAGCAGACGACGGTAAGCTTGTATCAATCACCTGCATCAGGGATAAATTCCATGAAGCCGATAATATGACCACAGTGTCGGCGCGAGAAATCCTACAGCCTGGAGGAGCTTGCAACACAAGAAGTTTCTCACTTCACCAGGAAAACTGAATAAACTACTAAAATTTCCCAAAAATCGAAAAATAACATATAAGACATGCGACTATTTGTCATTTTCAGGGGTTGGGCGCTGGTAGAGGCGGGGAACGAAAGATCCTGTTGTGCACACGTTATAGATATTATCTTTACCCTTGTTAGTATACGTGTGAAAGTGACCTGATAAATGGCTAGGGGAAGGGGGGTTGAATGTCTGCAGAATGTTTTTCAGCCTTGAGGGTGAGGATATTGATTGTCATTTCCCGGGAAATGCGTTACAAGTTGTTTCCCACACTGATGTTCCTGACTGCGTGAGTAGTGGGAAAGGGAGGGGCGGGTTGATCTGCCGGCCGTGAGGCAAGCACGTAATTCTAGCTGTCACAGTCTTGTTATCTACGAAGAGTAAAGTTTGGCTTTATTATAAAGAAATGAGGGGTAGACAAACTGTGTAACGTACATAGTTCTCACCGCCCAAACGTTGCTCTCTGATGTGCGCTGTCACAGTTTTCAACTGCTTTAACTTTTATTTATTTTATTATTATTTTTTTAATTTTTGTGATTTTTTGACGGTTCCCGAGAGTATATTCGTAAAATCGTTACCTTCGTAAAATCCAGGGTTCGTAAAATCGGGGGTCTAGTGTATATGATTGAGGCATGGTTTCTACGCCAAAGCCATGGTATGGAATTCCACCACGACGAGTGCTATAGTTTCAGCTATGAGTTGGCCGGCCATTTTATTTGAAGTGCTGCATGCATTTGTTGTTTAGTGATGGGTCGATTCCGATTCCACAAACGATTCCACTGGAATTGAAATCGAAATGAATCCAGTTTTAGAATAGATATGACCGATTCTTAAAAATAAACATCCTTGTGAACATATTTTAGTTTCACAGGTATCACTGATCGGCCAGTGATTTTGTGTACAAACGGCAAGCTATTTGAAGTTTCTGATATTATTGTCGTTGATATAGCGCACAAAAATGCAGTTCTAATTCCATTGGTAAGCGTCAGTTATAAAATAAAAACTTGTTCGTCAGTTAACGTGGACCTAGTTGTGGCCCATGTTACAGAGCCGCTGCCCGGCTCTGCACTCCAAGGAGCCTAAAGTAATAATCTCTACAAAAGTGGTGAACTGTACCTAATAGATCACCAGGAAACAAGAAGAGCAATCCGTGTAATCACGAAAGAGGACAAACATATGTAAAAATATTGTAATCTTTGTTTCTTTAAGCATGGCAGTCGGGTAATTTATAAAAAAATCAAATTTTAATTTATGTAAATTTTTCTAAGGAAGTATTTCAAATGAATAACCTATTTGCTAAAACGGAATATTGTGAGGGAAGCTCACTGTTACGTTGAGATTTTTTTTTTTTTTTTTTTTGTAATTTAATAAGTCAGTTTGAATTATAATAATCAGAGGTCAGTTATTTTGACGGTACAATAAAATCAATATAGCGGCATGTGGGGTATCAATTTAAAGATAATAGAAAGCGCGAACCTTTTTCTCTCTTGTATTTTTTTGATTAGATTGCGGGCAAAGTTTTTATTCGAGTTTTCAGTTTAGTAGCTTTTTCAGCCTAGTTTGGATGCCTGGGGGGAGCGACTGGCTGGCACCAGCCGAGAGCTGAACAAAGGTTTAGGAATGCAGGTGTTGTACTGACGCATTTCCAAGAAAACAACGGGCCTCTAGTCAGTTGTATCACTCTGTCGAGCGCGGTAATTTTGTTTATTTAATATTTAATTCCTGGCGTGAAGTTTAATAAATGTAAGCACACTGTGCAGTTTTTCTGGTTGTCAGTTCTCTTTTGTATATTTTATAAGGTATGTTTTGGCCCGAATTGACCATGGTCATTTAAAAGAGTTCGTAGCAGATAGGAGAGGAGGGGTTTCCGCTCGCCATCTTTGTGGCTTGTGGCGTCCTCTTCCTCGCCCCAGTTGTTGAGTGTCTCTTGGGCTAAGCGGACGTGTTTTCGGGAGCTGAAAGAGTGATGCGAAATTATGGTGGTCGTTGGACTTTGCGTCTGAGGCAAAGCTGCCGGTAATTGAGTAATCGCAATAACTTAAGCTTTTCTTTTTTTTTTCTTTTTTTTTTTTTTGTGGAGTCCCGTGTACTGGAGCAACGACACACGATGAAGAGGAGGCGAGTTGCTGTTATTGCATAGTTTACGAGACCGTAATTTCGGTTTGCCGCAGCACCATTCAGGGTGTCTACTAGGTCACTAAAGTCACGAAAGTCCCGAAAAAGTCACGAATTGTGAAAAAGGTCACAGAAGTCCCACAATAGTCACTAATTTGAAGTATATTTTGGTATAAGTGCACTAATTTGAAGTATATTTTGGTATAAGTCACGAAAATTATTTTCGGTTGTTTGATTCTTGTCGAATCATTTGTCAAACGTGCATGTTTACACTACTAGTATTCCTCGTGCTCTTTGAAAGTAAAATAAATAATTAGTTTGTATATTAGTTTTCATAGTCATCTTCATAAAGACAACTTAAATTATATTGATTACACATTTTAAAATTGGACATGCTTCGCGCTATCAGCAATTGGTGGAAACATAATGAAAATTGTCGGCCGTGTTGCACTTGTTAAAAAAAATTATTAATTAATTCTGTTTGAACAGTTTTTCAAGAAAAAGTCACTAAATTTTATTTAACAATCTGGTAGACACCCTGCATTATCATTCGTCTCATTTGCCTGTGAGATGGCTTTTCGTGCAACAACGTAAATCTCATACATGTTGGGAACTCTTTAAGATGCCGGCCTGACAAAACGGTAGCGTTTCTGATGCACGATGCTCTGGAGGCATCCAGGTTGTTTTTCTTTGCCGATTTACTGACTGCCACGCGCGCTGTGATGCTATCTACCGTGTGCAAAAAGGCTTAATAAAATCAAGTTTCTGTTCCGTAGCACCCATCTCTTCATTCATTCAGGGTTCGAACCCACTATTTTCCCTGAGAAATTAGTGTGCGTTTCATACTGACTGGTGTTCAGTCGTGAGCTACGTGGAGCTGTGTGTGTGTCTCAATCACATTTGGTAGCTCACCGCGAGGTGGGGCCGAGTGGGGCATCATATATATTTTGCGACACAAACGTGATGGTCAGTGAGTACCACCACAGTGTTTTATGTATGTAACCTAGATCTTGTAATTGCATTTCTTTCAAAGGGATTTTGCGGTTTTTATGTATAAGAAAATAAAATGAGAGAGAAAAACTTAAAAGAAAGCATTAGAATCAGACTCAAAGAATCGAATCCCAATTTTACGAATCAATGTTGGAATCGGAATCTGTGTATTTTAGGAATCGACCCAACACTATCTGTTATGTGTATTAAACCATGGAGGTGAAGTGATTTTTGTTTATTTTACTGAGTTTTTTCTGCGCATCTTAATATTAACACATTTTCAGCACTAGGACAAATTAAGTATTGGCTCGTAGAATTGTATTAATTATGTGTTTTTTTTCCCCCCTCAAGAACACATTTACCATAGTAGTGAATTCCTGTCGGTTATTTTCATTGAAATATTAACCTTGTTTATTTGGTTTGCTTTGTTGCTGCAATTTCAAGAATTTGCTTAAGGCAAAGAGACATCAAATCACAAATACAATTTTTTGCAGTCACATAAAGGTAAATTATAAAACCTAAATACCTGTTTACAAGATTTGTCATAAATTGGGATTCTGCTATATTTAATTTTGATGTTGTGTTGCACCGTGTTTGTAGTGTGTAATGATGACATAAAAGTTATCCCTGTCTGAAGTGTGTGAGGGAGAAAATTTACTCTGATATATTGATGTGTATCATGTGGCTAGCTGTTGTCTTCTCAGACTTATTCTACATGTGCTGTGTGATGTTTTGTTTCAGGGGAGCGCAAGTTGTTTGTCGGTGTGAAGCTAAGGAACTGCAGCTGCTGTATATTGTTCAATATTGGGTGTGTATTATGCAGGTGCTTGTTTAGTATGTATCAGAGCTGCTCATGATTATACCACAATATTACCGCTTCAGTCAACCTGAATTTGGTGTTGATAGACAAGGTATGAAGCAGCTATGTGCTCGACAGTTAGCTCTGTCTCAAGACTGTACTGTGTAGTTGAAAAGTATTATGTGCAGCAAGTTTTATTCCTGGGAGGGCTAACAGGAACCTTGGGGAATTTTTTCTTTAGTTGACATTTAGTTTAATGTTGCAAATTTGATTTTACATATGTCACAAACCCTATTAAATTAAACATACTTTAGGTCTTACGTTGAAAATAAAACTTAAGACAACGTTCAACCAGTGTGCAATTGATAATTTTGTAAAATAGTGACATTTTTTACAAGAAATGATGAGGATAGTACCTAGAAAAACTACACTAGACCTCCATTTCTACGTATCCTGGATTTTACAAACGTAGTGAGTTTATGAAAATACTTTTGGAAACTATCAAAAAGCTATTAAATGTGAAGGTACATGTCTGAGAGACGCTCAGCCTGTGAGTACTATATTACCCCTCATTTCTTTATAAGGCAAAAGCTTACACTTCGTACATAACACGGCCTTGACAGCTAGAGTTACATGCTTGTCTCATGCCTGGCATATGATCCCCCCTTTTCCACCGCCACAACCAGCATTAAATCTTATAAAACCTCAGCGTGGGAAACAACTTGCAATGCATTTCCTGGAAACTGTCAATGTCCGTACCGACCACAGTCCAGCAACCATGCGGCCTCCAGAAAAAAATGCTACATGCGTCACTAATTTTTGTTAGTTTTGACAAGTCTTGTAAACGTTTTGGTTTCTTTTTTCACAAAATGCTATGAGCATCAAGACTACAGGATTACGAGAAGGCGACCGTGTTTGGTGTTTTTTTTTTGTGTGTTGTCATTTTTTGTGTGAAACGATACGGATGTCGGACCATGCATTCGTGAGAAGACCCTTCCCCCCCATGGATAAGGGTCGTGTCATTTTTTCCATTCGGAGTGCCCTTTTAATTGGGTGACGTCCCTCTTGTAATATGAATGTACATTTCAACGATAACGTGACTTATTTTCCTGCAAGAGTCTCACAAATAAGGACCCCACTGGATACACTTCACAGAAAAATTGCAATTTTTAAATTTGGAAATGGGTTGGGAGGCAAACTTGGCCTCAATCGATTTTACGAAGGTAGCGATTTTATGAATGTCCTAAATGAAATCGTCAGTGTTAATAAAATCGAGGGCCTAGTGTATTTAATATTTACAGGATTCTTCCAAAGTATTTTTGCACCAAATGCAATTGTATACAGTGAAACCCCTTATTTACACTTTCCAGGGGGACAGGGTGAAAAAGTGTGAATAGCGGGAAAGTGTAAATGAAGGGAAATCTAAAAAAAACATTCAGCTTACCTTATTTAGTACTTTTGTTTTCATGTTGCTTAAAAAAACTCTCTACAGGTATAATCAAAGTACAGTAAAACCTCTATTTAACAAAACTCAAGGGACCAAAAAATGACATGTTTGTTGTAAGGGGGTTTGTTAAATAGAGGTTTTGTACAACTGATTTCTACTCGACATAGAATCTCACGTGAACTACAAAACTTTGGTCGACAACTCACAGTATATCCTAGGAATTATAGAAGCAACCAAAAAAAAAAGATAATATTGCTGAGATTGCTATTTATTTTAAAGATTATGAACAACTGAAAATGTCTTGCACATGGAACTTCACATGTTAGGTTCCCATGTTTCTAGAATATCATAGTTACACCAAGCTCTTCACCAGATAACTTCATACATAGTGTGTTACAATGACTTTAAATTTGAAATGCCAGCCACTGGATGCT
>PNEQ01118521.1:0-19832 GCA_003012365.1 Medauroidea extradentata
CACTCCAAACAAGCCAGATTGTGCTTGTGTGAACGCACATCAAATGCAGACTGTCTGATAGTCACGTGCAACTCGCATCTTGTCTTGCCACAAAGCAGAGCCACATATTTTTCCTCTCCTACTCCGCGACTCTCTCTCATGTTTCCGTGTCTTGTGATAGCCCAGGGGGATGGGCGTTGAAGAAACGACACTTTTTTTTTGCCCTCATTATAGCACGGCAAAAAAAAAAAAAGGACCAGCATTGCACTCAGTCCATAAAAGAAAATAAATCAAGCGTTATCTCATCTTTTTTTCTCTAGCGGCAGAATTGAGCTCAGCTTGACCTTGACAACTTCCGCTGTATTATTGATCACTCATCACGTGACTATGAAATATCTGCTGCGTAAAAACGGCCTACGACGCAAACACAACAGTCCCGTCACCGTGTGCGGCATGATAAGGTTTTTGTTTTATGCTCGCTAGCCATTTCGTCTCTATTCGCAGTACAGAGCATTAAACAGGTGCGTTGTGCATAGTTTCATGAGTTTTCCAATAGGCCTACAACTTTCAGCAAGTAATTCAGTCGTTATTTTATACGTTATAGCACCTTGAAGAGTTCCCCCCCCCCCCTCCTTTTAGGTGGCTCTAAATTCGCATTCATAATAGGCTTTCAAGTTTTTAAAAAATACAAACATTTTTTAAAAATGTTTATTCTTTAATAAGCACGCTTATTAGTATCGTGTAAATGCTTATAATGGCGACATGTCATAACAGTTCTTGCACAATAAAAAAACTCAACGGCTGTACTGAAAGGTTTTAAAATCGTTGCAGTATACATTCACGTAAATAATGAGAGTTATGTTGTGGTCTAAATGTGCTTCGTGCGAGGCAAGTGGGATGAATCACGCGTGCACGAGCTGAAGAAGGCAAGCCATGGCCAGCAGCCCGGCTACTCCCCTGCCCCATCCTATACAATCAGACCGAGCGCGCCGCACTGCCCCACACGTCACGGTGGGGGATTGTGGGGTAGGCCCTACTATTTTATTTAGAAGATACCTTTTCAGTGTACTAAAATCAGGCCGTCCACCTTTCAGAAATAAAAAATCAGGAGACATCTGTCATCCCCCCCCCCCCTGCAAAAAAAAGGCTCTCCGTAAAAATCATACATTTTTGACATAGCCATTAATAATTTCTGAACAAAGCAATATTTTCAAAACTAAAAAACATTGACAAGTCCAAAATATTAAGATGTTTCCACCTATAAAGCAGGGGTTCAAAAGGTCCTCCTCTGGAAAAATGTTTATTTGAAGGTGTAAAATGGTACTATTCAAGCAGTTTTTAGTGTAAATGTTGAAAAAGAAAATTATAATGTTTTTACATTCTAATAGGGCCTCTTACAACAACAAAGGTGTGATATTTCTCTAAATATGAAGAGATGTGGAACAGGGTGATAGGGAGTAAATAAACATCATACAAAAAAATGTGGAAGTCCATAATAAACATTGGTTTTAAGAGCATTCATTTTATAAGTTTTGAGTTTTTTTTTCCTATACTAAAAACATACATCCACTTAGGCCTACACAAAATAAACAAAAGAAATTACTTTTAAGGACAGAATTTTTTTACTGAATTTAGGCCTATGGCTTCTTTAAACAGTTCTGCTGCATGCAGACTTAACTTCTTTCAAAAAACTCTCCATCACATTTATTACAAACACTTAACAGTGAGCACAACCACTTTTTTCGCCATTTCACTTTTCTGGAAACATCATTATTAAAGACTTAAAGAGTAAACCAGCTTGACCAGCACAACTAAAATGCAGACTAAAAGTAGAGAAACACACTAAGTAGGTAGCGCTATTATCGTGCTCACTTGTGAAACGCACGTTTTACGACACGCAGTAACGCATTGTTTGAGCGAATTATGCGCCAAGTTAATTGTTTTAAGTACGTATGGTGTTAATGCAATAAAGAAAAATATCACGCTATTATTTATAGGTTTGGTGTAAAAAAGTAAACTCATTCGGCGTGAGACGAGAGAGATATTAGACGTCGTGAAACAGCCTAGAAGGAGGCTGTACTATAGTTAAATGAGTATATGCGCATGTGCTAGAACTTTGCGTCTATAGTACGACGTCAATATAGATCCTAATATGTCGTAGTTGATGGAGACAGGCCGGCCGGCTTGGCACAGGCGGCGGCGGCGCCGCACGGTTTTCAAACTGTCACTGCTGCATTTTTTAACGGATTTTCACTATTTTTGTTTTATTTTTAATATTGTGACTTACCAAGTAATAAGTGCAACTCTACAATTCATATTTTAATGCAGTGAATTAGATACAGTATGTTTTATTCATTGTCAACGTAATTCCTTACAATTTTTTTGTCATATAATTTTGTTATTTTTTGAGGGTTCCCGAGATTGTATTCATAGAATCGCTACCTTCGTTAAATCCAGGGTTCGTAAAATCGGGGGTCTAGTGTACTTTGATTATCTTTTCAAATTGTGTCGCGAAATTAATTCTGACTTATTTTACACTATCATTTACCTTAGTTTGCTTGTTTCGTCATATTTATATACTTAACATCACCCTTTCCAGCATGCGCAACGGAAAAATTAGAAGGAAGAAAATAAACAAAATACAAAATGTTGACTCTTTCTGGCGGTAAAATGCTCAGATATTCGTAAAAAAATTATTGTCTTCTACATCACAAGTTGCATCCCTTCACTTAGTACAATTGTTTCTATTAGCAGCATGATTTTAGGATGAACATAAATAACGCACACGAGATACTAGTCCAGTGTCCCAACACTGCAAGATGCTTCTTTACTTAGTAGGTCTATCACTACTAAGCCTATTATAACGTGATTTTTGAGTATTTTTAAGTAACTCGTAAAAAACACATGTAGGCTAATCACACAAGTTTCACGACTTACAATACGTTGAACAAACAATAATTTCAATATTGATAATGCCATCTTGGATGACAAATGAAATAATTTTTTGATTGGCCAACAAGCACCAATGACGATAGCGCACGAAAACAAATCCCATAATTTTAGCAGAAATTATTGCAACTACCAACGTTAGCACAGTTATATTGTTATATTATTGGTGATGAAAGCAGCTAAAATACTAAAGTTATGGTACGACCTACAATACCTATACGCTGTATGGGATAGTCTTGTGCTATGGCACGAACACCGAAATACGTACCTATTTAGGCACAGAATTTACGATAAAACGACAAACGTATGTATTAAAACTAAAAAGCGGGAGATTAGAATGACTAATCAGGAGGGCGGGAGATCAGGTGGAAAATCAGGCGTCTCCTGCCAAAAGTGGGAGAGGTGGACGGTCTGTAAAATATAACTTCAATGAAAACTTTTTTAAGTCAGTAATTATTCTACATAAACCTTTAACTAAAACACACTTAAATTTTTTATTAATTTGGGGGGAGGGGTCCAAATCCATTACCTCGGGACTAACGACATAATTACCTGGCACCGTGCAATGTCGTTAGATCGAGGGTTTACTGTATACAGTACTTTAAAATAAAGACTATGATTGGGTACTGCATTGTGATCTTTCCTTCTATCACCATTCACCACTGTACGGATTCTTGTCAATGTTCTCACTAAAAATTTGCAGTCGGTAAAGCAAGCCGTTTTTAAAGTTCTGTTAAAACTTTCTTACTTAAATCACACCTGTAATAAATATCATCATATGACTTGACAAGCACAGTTTATACATTTCATTGCTCTCGGGCAAAAACTTGTTGTAAGAGCCTAAAAAGTGTCAATTTATAAAAAATGACCTTATGTAGTAAACTGCAGTGAGGTTGTGAAGCTATATTTTATTAGTTATAAACTGACAAGAGACCAGCTATTAAGTAGTGCATTCTTTTAAATGTTTTTTTTATACCTTGAACTGGCCAATCTGCTCTGGGGCTCCTGTCCTGAGGTTATAGCCCAGGATATGTTCTGGTAGGTTCTGTCCTCCAATCCTACCCTGCACAGCCATCAGTCGGAAGTTGGTGTCGTACTCGTAGGTGAACTTGGCATTGCTTAGGCCCGTCTTGGCCCCAAAGTCAAGGCGTTCCTCTGTCAGTAGTCCAGCTGAGTACTGGTAGTCCCAGCGGTACTCAAAGTCTCTCTCAGAGTGCAGCACTTCACTGGGGAAGCCTGTGACTGGCGAGTAGTTAATCTGACTTCTGCCATCTCCATGCAGCACCTACAGTAGTCAACAGTATGTCTGACCTGTCTTTGTGCAGTCACTCATTTATATTATGACAGTACAAAACAAATATTTCTTACTTCAGGTGTGCAAATGCCTCACGAAACTGTTATATCAGTTAAATATCTCCACTTTTGTAAAAGGCCACAAAACGTCACAAAATATCATAAATGTTGTAAATGTAAGTGCAATATATTTTACTAGCTTATGTAATTCTTGTAAAGGATGCCTTTTCTTCAAATACTGTAATAACAACAGAAAATCTAGGATTGGATACTGCCTAGGCCTACCAGTGTGTAGAAGCAATAAATGTCCTCACCTCTGCCAATTTTCCAGAGACATGATAGCGGTAGATGACCCTCGCACCATCAACTGGAAACACAGTCTGTAGGAGGGCCCCAGAGTGGGAGTAATGCTGGACGTAGGCCCTAGCACTGCCTGGCGGGGTGTACGTCACTCTGAGAAAGCCGAGGGACGGCTGGCAGGCAAAAGAGTGACGCATGCCACTAGGTAGTGTTACGTGTCGCAAGCCTCCATCTTCATCGTAGTGCAGGCCAAACATTCGCAAGCTGGGTAGTGTGATGTTGGACAGCTGCAGAGGTAAACTCTTGTGTTAGTGCTCATATTGTTAGTATGAAACAAGAAAACTACTGTTTGCAGCAGTGTAAAAAAAATATTTACTTTATCTCTACGTTGTTGAAGCACATACCAATACATATGTATATTTACAGTTATGTATACATATGTATAAAGTTTTAAAAAAATTGTAGCAAGAAGCTTTTTTATGGAAGGTTAGTGAACTCAAACATAAAGAAGTGCATATTAATTCTTTGCCTAAGTGTTGGCCAACACCATTAATTCTTTGTATAAGTTATTATGTTTTAAATACATGCAAAGGTTTGTTGCTGAGGAAACTGTGTTAATTTAGAACACACAATCTTGTAAATCAAATAAAAATATTGAGAAATTTTCATACAAATTTTAGTCACTGGTGGTTTAGTTCTTCATGCATGTTATAAATTATAACTAGAATCTGATGTAGCAATATTGTATGTATGTGTCAAACAAGTATAAAGTTGAAGCAAGAGTATGTTGAAGTTTAAGAATGTTAAACATTGTCTGCATAATTTTTTGAGAGTTCTTCTAATGCCATCTTTCTTACCATGTTCAGCTCGTTATAAGTGAACTTTGTTGTACCGTCCTGGGGAGAAATGATCTCGGACAAGAGGCCATGACTCTCATAGCTGTACTTCTCGCTCTGAGAACCCCACTTCCATCCATCAACCCTGTTGAACCTTTAACAAAGGGCACAGTCCAAGGTGAGAAATTGTGATGTTTTCAGCTCTCATCAACAGTTATCTCAAATGTAGTGGCACACTGGCATACCTGTCATATGTGATGTTCACTGGCAGAGTTCCGCCAGTTGGAGCCCAGGACAGGGGCAGACCTGCCTGGTCAAAGTTTACTGTGAAGAGTGGCTGCTTGTCCCGGTCATAGAATGTTTCTCGCCCGTTGGCCTGATCAAATTCAATACTTAGAACACGAGATTGGTTTACCTGGAAGCAAAAAACTATTATTAGTACTTACATATTAAATTTTGCAGTAATTATTTTATAGTATTTTAGTGGCCAGTATAGACCACACAACAAGAAGCAACTATTTTGATTTAATGCAATTTTTATTCACGTTTCAGTACATACTGTATATTCATTTATGTTAATATTTATTTGCACAACACTCAATTTAGTGCCCAGTTTGAATCATTCACCTACAAGCAAGTTTTTTTATTATGTATATGCAGTTTTTATTTATGTTTGAGTTCATATTTTAATTTCTGTCAGTAATAGATAGTTTTGCAGAAAAGTGTTAATGCAACAAAAACTTGTGTGAAATTTCTAAATGACACAGATAATGTTTACAACAAATTGTACTAATTTATTAAATATGATTAATAATGGACAAAGAAATAAAGTATGACAACTCTTGTAAGATGTAAATGTCTGAATATATATTATAACTAAGCAAGAGTAAAACTGAAGATAGTTATTGTGATCTTTGATAGTAGAAGTGATCACAGGTACTTCAAAAGAAACTGCCTCACAGGAAAAAGAGATATATATTTTAGATGCCGTATTATCCATGTACCACCTGAACATTTTTTCCCAAATACAAAATAGAAAATTGAGTATTAAAGGTAAGAAAGGGTGTGGTAGGATGGAAGAATGGGTTAGAGTGTCAGTATAGAATCCATCCTTAGGTTTACAGTGATAACCGGTCTTCTATGTCCTCTCTGTTTTCATATCTTGTCCACTGATAGGCTGCAGCCTCAGTATGAAGTCTGAGTTCACTTGACCAAAATTTGCCCTGGGGCGAGATGCCCTTGGAAACTAAGGTCAGGAACCTCTCTATGATATCTGGGCCAAGCGCTCGCCCAGAAGAGTGGGGAAAAACCTGTGTCTACATACTGCAACTAGGGTTCCTAAAGGAAGCAACCACAGACACAGCCGCTCTGCTTCTTCCCAGATGATCTGTACCTTTGTACGCTGTTGAGCAGTTTGGGGTTTGTATGCAGCTTTCTGATAAGAAAGACCTTATTCTCTTCTACTCTATACTTCTCAGAGAGCAAAGGTGACAATGTTCAGGAGAACTCCAGGAAAAAAAAATTCCTCACATGCTCCACTTCTAATATTGTGAATGTCTCGAAATTGTAGAACCTCCACTCCTCACACAGAGTAGGGCTGCCAGATCTAACCTCCTGATTTAACTGTGTAAGTCATGCTTGTTCACCAATTCCTGATATAAACTTCCAAAATATGACTGACAGGTATATCTTGTTACAATTCACCACTTGACCGTAATGGAAGGTCGCTGAGATCATTTTTGTTTCTAGAGAAACCAGCGACTATTTACTGACTCAATCCTGAAGGCAGCTACAAAATGTGTGCTACAGTGTACCTGGCGCTCACGTGCATTATGCACGCTGGCACTCTTTTACACCCAGTGCGCTCCTTTCACCAAGGCTGGCGAAGTTGGCCCAATCCAACACCTTTGCAATTGACAAATTACTAAAGGTTCAATATTGGTTTAGAGAATAGTTTTTATCTGTTTGATCCTCCCACTTCTGCCATCTGGCAAGCCGAACTGTTCTACCTTGGTGGCATTGCGCGACATTTGCTCACCCAAAGTTCCTTGTGCAGGGTCTGCTGGGATGTGCGCACATCTCCCACCAGGCTGTAGGTCCACTGCATGGTGTTGGCCAGTCCATCTCCCAGGGTGAGCGTCTGCTGGCTCCACATTGGCAACATCTCTGCCTCAACCGGCAACGACAATTCTAGCAATGGGTGTCTTGCCAGGGCCGTGCACTGAAGATGCCCACCCCAACCTGCCGTCACCGCAAAAGACCCGTTGCTGAACATCACTGCCTCACTGGCTGCTCCTGAAACTGCATCACACTCATCATCACCTGCTGGTCACACTGACCAACACTAATGCCAGAACTGTCTGAAACTTTACATACACATTCCATGTTCTCACAAATAGTGTTGAATTCTGTGATTACATGCTACTGTTCAGTTATTTTATTTGAGATTAGTTATTTGAATCACTTTTTCATTAAATAGTCTGAAACAGTTAAAAAGTTTAATGGTAATTTTTTAAATGAAATTTTATTGTTAACTGCACACAATGTTGGTAACACATTTTACATATTTTCATCAAAAGTGGTAAAAATAAGGCAAGACAGTTTTTTTTACAGTAATTGTAATGATTCACTAATTCTCTACAAAGTATTTTTTTGGAGAGTAAAGAACAAATCACATTTGATAATTTCTTGCATTTTCTTGCTCAGTTCATAATTTTAATATCAGGGAAATCTACTTCAATTTAGGTCTATTTCTGATGTAAAATTCAAAATTTTCAATGTGATAACTTATATAAATCTAAAAACCATATTTCATTACAGTCTGACTGGTTGTCTCCTAGCCATTGGCAAAGGGTCCCAGGTTTGATTTCCGGCTAGGCCAGAAAATTTATAGTAACCTCCCTGGGTTTAGGACTGGGTGTGGTGCCGTCTTTTCATTACCTAAAATGTGAAATGCAATGACAGGCCACCGCAGTTTCATCCTCGCCCAGTCACACCATATGGACCCTCCCCGGGGTTTAAACCAGCCTCTGGGCTGAAAACTTGTCATCATTTCATTACAATTTGTTATGCACAATGTAAATTTTCATGGCTGCATATATTCACATGCAGCCACACAGAAGCAAGTAATATGTAAACAAAGAACTGATATGCATATGAAACACAGATTGATAAGTTTATTAGTGTGGTTTTATAATAAAGCAATATTAACTGTGTGAGCTGAATAAATGTAAGTTTAAAAAATAAAACAAATAAGTTTATTTAAGTTGCAACTTTAGAAATACTTTAATTAATCGAGATGTACTACCAAGTGAATACTTACCCTCCCGCATGAGCAGCCTCTTGGCTCCATGACCTTCCATCTTCAGCATTAGTATGTGCTGTTGTTGTGTCTCAAGGTCCGCCAGCGACTGAACGGGAGCAGCAATCTGGACCGCTAGGCCATCATCAGGTGTGAGGCGAGACCCTAGGTTCATGGTCTCACCAGTGGGTAGTATCACATCAATCAGTCTGCCACTGTCTCCATAATGATACATGTATGTCTCACCACCCTGAACAGAACATGATAAATTGCTTTTAATATAAATACAGGATTATGCTGAAATAATGAAGTCCCACCATAGTTTGATTTTGTTCAAAATGAAAACTAATTTCACCACAATTTCATACATATTTTTTAAATAATTTTTTTAAAATCTTGGCACAAATCTTGAACATGTTTACATGTTAATTTTTAT
Organism: Medauroidea extradentata; assembly: GCA_003012365.1. Lineage (NCBI taxonomy): Eukaryota > Metazoa > Arthropoda > Insecta > Phasmatodea > Phasmatidae > Medauroidea > Medauroidea extradentata. Next base: position 9,095 of record PNEQ01118521.1, read on the forward strand.
GATAATATTTAAATGAAATATGCATCCAAAAGTATACACAAAATATGTTAACACACCATCAAAATTCTATGGTCAACAAAAATCATAGCTTGCTGACAGGGGTAAATCCAGACGAATGTCAAAATTGATGGTCACCTGGAAGTACAAGACAGCAGTGTCTCGGATAACATCCAAGGTGAATATTCATCACCAGGACACAATATTAACCAAAAATATCCAAGAGGAACTGCATGCTGCGGACATTCATGATGAAGCGGCTTTTCAGAAATGACTGCTGACAACACTTTGCTGATGTAATGACAGTAGTCCAGAGAGCATAGAGACTTGACACATTATTTTTAGGGATATTCATTCAGGCTGTACAACTTGTGTAGTACTGAGCAGGGAGCCAATAGCTCTAGTGCCCAAAAATGTGCATTCCTTATTACCTTCAGTTCTGACATTTTGAAAATTAACTGAAACTATTACACACTCACATATATCACGAGTGGAACAAATTATTACCCAGCAAGTTGACCTTAAGGGTACATTTACTAAACATAGGTGAACGAGCAATAATCACTTGCTCTAACAATCTGGTTAACATTCATATATACAGTCTTAGAAATACAAGTTAATACAGAACTTCGTCACAGGTTCAATCTTGTTATCAAACATATCCCACACTATTCTTTTGTCATCTAATTAAATACTTACAATTAAACCTTACTTTCAGTACAGGTTTAAGAATGTATCACAAACAATTTGGCCCCACTTTGAGGACCTAATCTTACTCAAAAACTTTGAATGGCCAAAACTTTAACAGAGTTACATTGAAACTGCAGAAATTAGTTCATGCAACTCTTGACCCACTCACACATTACAAGAGTTTCACCTGGCTAGCCCTGTTTAACTCGTCGCACACTTGACAAGATCTCGGCCTGTCTAGGTTAATTTGATTTGCCAATAATCTCCTAATGACAACTTCCTTCCTCATTTCTCCAAAGACAATCCCTGTGTTAAGTCTCGAAGGCAGATAAACTTCAGCATACCTTACGAGAATCTCCGCTGCTGCACTCACCAACTCGTAGACAAAAAGTTCACAACTAGAAAACTCTAGTTCAGAGACATCACCCCGACGTTTCCAGCATTCCTACCGGAAGGTGCACAGCAACCTTGTGTTGCTTCCATCTTTTACACATGTGCACTCATTGATGTAGCGATCTCACACTTCTGACGATTTGTCCGGGTAATACTTTAAAGCACATTCCAAGTAAAAAGACTTCCTAGCACCCGTCACCTCACAAGCCTAGAGACCTGACGTGCAACTCCGAGTCGCCGACACCAAGTGCCGCTTTGCTCTCGACCCTCCTACCTCACCAGCTGTTACCTCTACCTAGCTCCACACTCCACCTTCCCCCACACCAGACCGTCACCTTAAGGCGGACAGAGATATCCAGCTGCTGCTTGGACAACCAGTCCACCATTCTGAGGGTAAACACCGAGCTCGGAACAGAGTAGAGAAGAAAGAACTTAACCCAAGCCTAACACTCCCTACAGGAGAGGAAAAACTCCAGGCCTTAATTCAGGGAAGAAACTAAGAAGAAAACCCAAAACCCAGAAATCAGCACTTGAATGTTGAATCCCCCTCTGCCCAAATGAAGATAAAAGAAAACCCTGAGCCAGAGCGCCAGCTCAGTACATTATTAGAGGCGTTCAACGTAGCTAAGAAGTATGAAAGGTGCTCTTTGGTAGCATGGCGCACAAAATCATGATGCACCAAGACACTGATGCCTCCAGTCATACGCCTGTAGTAAGCCATGCAAGATTTTTGGATCAGTACAAGGATCAAGTTGAGCAACTACTGTGGTCTTCTTAACTCTCTGAACTTTGTAGAACTCAATGTTTGTGGAGTATTTTGGAGGTCAGCGCAAACAACACTGTTCCAATTGGAGATGACTGCAAGAAGAATGGATGTACTGGGTGTTCTGAAATTGTGTGGCTTGACTAGAATTGGTTGTAGGGGACACTAAGGCAAGCTGTACTGTGAAGAATCGAGTTTTTGCAAGTATCCCCTACAATGTTAACAGGTGTGAAAAATAGTGCACCGATGTGAATTTCGTACCTGGACTAGCACAGTTGACTGGCTGGGTGGGTTTTGAAATGTATTTCAGATGTTAACGTGCAAATTTTCCTTCCCCTCCACCTTTGCCAAGAGTGCTGGATAACATGCAAAACTCACATTTGCACTTTCTTACAACCATTGCCTGACAAGAGAACTCTGTGGGTATACGTTCCTTGACAAAATGTCATGTCTTAAGGGTGCTGCCTGGTGGGAGCAAGGAAAGGAATTTACATTTTAAATTATGATACATTGACTTAGTCACTGGTCGAATATACACATCTATAATACTCCACTCGGTTCTAGTACCTGACAGCAATGTCCTAACCACTACTTCAGTTATCTACTGCTCCCTTGGTGTAATATACAGTGAAACCCTGATTTCACAACTACATATTTTGCAACAATACTCTTGTGAATTGTAAAACTATTAAAATTAATTAACAAATTAACTATTTGTTTAGTCCATTAGTTCGCAACTATTACGCACTATACATGTTTATTCACGTAATGCTTAGACCCATATGTTGAAAGGCTTAAGAAGAATTTAAGAAAACCAGCATAATGGCTGCACCTTTTTTTTTCAACAGGCGACACAATAATAATTATTGACGGGTGAGATTCCATTGTCCATTGTCCCCAGAAATCTTTTCCTTTAATTTTGGAGAAAAAGTCACTGTGTAGATGAGTACATATGGAAAAATTTTATTTTATTTTACACAAAAAATTATACGTAAATGTGATTGTTACTGCCTTAAATTTTATGTAACACAAGTTGCACTTTTACTTTGGCTAACCTGACCAGTTTTTGTAAGCTTAAAGAAATAATAAACAACTGTATTTAAGCAAAAACAGTCTTTGAACTTATGTTTTTACTCTTTGTAGGACTCTAAATTGGTCTGCTTCGATTTTGCAGCAACAGTAATTTTCAGTCAATATTCTTGAGAACCGTCAGCTGTCGTAAAATCGGGACTTCACATTTTAGTTACTGTACTCTGCCAAGGCCATCAAATGTCACATTTTGTACAGTAGAATATTCTTGTATTATTTTGTCCTGTTTTCATTTTATTTATTTATTTTTTTCAAGTCATTGTCTTCTGAGGAGGTGACTAGATAGTCAAATGAGAGCTTTCAGCCACTATAATCCAGGTCTGTCTCCCTAGGGTAAGCATGTCCACAGCCATGTTGTTTAACACAGAAAAGGCGCACCTAGAAGAGCCAAGCCAACAAATCAATAAACACCAGAGTAGTTTGCTTAAGTATCCACGAAAGACAGTCTTAAGATGCCAGCATGAGCTGTGTCTTTCTTTGTTTCTTAGAACCAGAACAACTAGAAGAATATTCTTGGCAAGGATTCAAACTCACCCCAATGCCTTAGAAACTCCAGCATAAGAAAAAGATGCTTAGAAATAATGTGAGCACTTCTAAACAAAAATTCTGTCCAGAAATAAAAATGGGATGTTTAAAAATGGACTCCACAGTGAGCCATCCAAATACTACCTCAGCGCTCATAAAAGCGATGATCACTGGAGTCACCAAGTCTGGCCTATATGTCACGAGTGTGACACCTTAGCATGCTTATTCCAGAGGACCCCTAATACTGTAGACAATCAGCAAAGAGCCATAATAAGACAGAATTCTTACCGTGTACTATGTCCCAGTAACACAAGAGCATGCAACACTGTGCCAGTACTGTACTCACCCCACCACCTCGAGAGTCGGACCGACTGGTTAGAAGCCCGCTGCTGCTGTCGTAATCAAGTTCTATTTCAGTTTTTCCTTTCTCTGAGAACTTCACCAGTGATCCAACACCAGAGATCTTCAAATCTGATTTGTGGTCTTGTGTGTTTTCAATTGTGCTCACCTAGAAGCAATAAAGTTGGTTTTATCACCTACGTTCTTATAATGTAACCATAATCATGGTAATATTTAGCTATTAATATTTACATGCATAAATAATTATTACTGCAGTTCTTTATTAAAACCAGCTAATATTTTACAAGTACAAAACGTCTCAGAAGCCAGCAAAACATTTTACACCAGGCAATCCAAATAATTCTGTAGGGAAATTTTATGTTAACATTGTGGCTTTTACATAGGCAGTTAATCAAATTACTTTCACAATTTTTTTTTATTTATTTATTGCAGAACTATCAACACAGTCTTTGAGCTATTTATTGCATGACTACGCTTACTGTCCTCTTCAGATAGCTGTACCATGAAATTACAATTTGTTTACTATAGGCCAACTGACTAGTTAATCTTGAGTCAGTAACCTGTTAATAAAAATATATTATCATTTTGAGAGTGTGTACATGTATCTTAGTAATGTACTTGTATTGTAAATTTTTTCACCTACATAGTGCTTAAGCACTATTTAATTTTCAATTCTATACTTAAAATCTGCATTCACATTTTCTTAAAACTTATTTTTAATTTAAAATAAAATGATAAGTAAATCACGTGCACCCATTTTTCAAACACCTGCACTCATTTCCCATTTTAATTTCAGTACCAAACAGCTTTTGTAAGAACTGATGAATATTATTCAAACTGTGCCCAACAAATAACACATAAAATTGCAAATCATGAGAATTATTAATACAGTGTGAAATGACAGTACAGGATCAAGTTTGAAATTCGAGTTGGCTAAAATGCATTTCACTGAAAATTAGTAATAACAGTAACTAGAGACTACAATTTTATCATGCGTTCACATAAAGTATGACTTACACTAGTCAACTACTGATATACTGTCTTTCTGCACACTCACCACATTGCTGTAATCTCGAAGAAAGAGTATTTTATTCCCAGAGCTGTCTGTAACTGTAGATAGCTTCCCAAAACTGGTATTCTTACTATAGAGAAATGAATAGCGTGTCTTGCCTGATGTCAAGTCTTTAGTTGCAATGTGCTGGCCGTAACGATTAAATATATATACTTCCCTTGTTGGAGGATATGGTATCCTGTAATACAAAAATGTGGCTCTTTCAAAGAAGTCTCCATATTTTTACCAGTGAAAGGTTTTAAACTTTTTATTAGCAATAACAGAAGAAAAAAGTTAATACATATAAAAAATGAACTAGTAATTTTTTTATGAAAACTATGTAATGACCTTAAATGTGTACTAATTGCATGCACATAACTTTTAATTTATTGTATTAATAACAAAAAAACTATTAATAGGGAGAGGTAAAGGCACTAGGCAACTAATAACATATTCAAATTATAGAAACACAAGTACTCACATGGTACCGTGGGTCTTGATAGTGACACACAACAAAAGGACGAGACACATTTTGTGCGGAAGTGCGTTTCGCTACAAAGGTGGCTTTCTCGGGCGAAGAGTAGACCAGTCTACTCTTCGCATGAGGAAGCCACCTTTGTCGCGAAACGCGCTTCCGCGCAAAATGTGTGTCATCCTTCTGTTGTGTGTCACCATCAAGCCCCACAGTACCAAAAAAGGATTATGTTCTATTAAACACAGATATTTTGTCTCTTGACAGGAAAACAGCATATAGTGTTTGTATATGGTCTAAAACCACATGGTCTAAAACCACAGAAAGACAAGAATTTTAAAAGCAACCGTACTAAAAAATTTAAATTAGCACGTTATTGCAGACTTCAAACATGATTGACTACCTACATTTATAAAAGAGAAGGCTTGTGTTGATTGGAGCCAGTTGCTCCATTGTGTACAGCAGAGGCAGTGTCTGCCCTGCACATTCTATGAAAATCTCTGTCTGAAAAATTTTTGTCTGCTGACATGTTGTATTGTAGCAAAACACTAATAATGACTTGCTACTGAGCTAAACTTGGATTTCTTTATGTTATGAATCATTATTTTAAAAAGTTCTTATTTTTGAGACGTCTAACCTGCTTTAAAAATAAACACAAAGTGAGATTGATAGTGGTAATTAAACCTCGCAGCTTCTGTTCCAACAGACTGATGGCATTTCTGATATTAACTGACACTTATAATCAACTGTTTCAGAATGTTCTAGATGTTTACATGCCTAAATGCTGAAACATAAATCAAGGACAGATTTTAGGTTCACCTACCTGTATTCCCCGTTCTCGTCGTGGGTGGGCAAGTAGTGTTCGAGTGCAAGAATGTGCAGGCTTCCTTGGTCTGCCACGTTCAGGACACCATCTGGGGAAACTGTCAGTGCCGATATGGAAGTGAACTGTGCATTTGAGGAGAGCATCGTCTCCTTGGAGTTATGCTCGCTGTTGACTTCTTCCACCGTTGGACCACACTGGCACATTCCCCCAACAGTTGTTGCAAAAGAGGTGTTGTTGCAGTCACAGTTCTGTATCCTGTCAAACCATCCCAATACACAATGAAGTTTACTTGTAACACTCTTGGAGTGCTAAAAATAGTTCTATAATGCTATTTAATTATAAATTAAATTTTTGTTCGTGTAAGAGAAAACTTATATTTTAAAATCTATACTAAAATTAGTTAAATAAACTTAAAACTCCAGCATGATAAAAAAAATTCTTATCTAATTCATTACCCTAGTTTGTTAGTTAAGTATACCTACTTTAATGTTTTCTCCTGCTGCCTGCCTGCGAAGTCGGAGATCCTGCCAGATGAGTCAACTATGCGGATGGCGTTTACTTTACGGGAGTCACTTTCAGCAATAAATAAATCGCCAGTGGGGCTGAATGCAAGAGCAAGGACAGAACCCAGGACTGTAGACGTTGCCGAAGAGCCTTCCTCACTGTTGTTGACACTCTGGAAAAAAAATAGTCTTGAATTGTGCATTGTAAAACTATACCACCTTCTATAGTGGCTGTAATTGCCATGTACAGTACTTTATTTTTTGACACCTGCTAAGAGTGCCTGGCCAAGCAAGCAAACAAATCTAAAATCAAGGGTGGATCCAGCTACTAAGAAAGAAGCTCAGCAATAGTAGGGTGGTAGCCGATTTATATGTTTAGGGAAGTGATTTATTCCTTCTAACGAGACTTTTTAAAATTACTTGAAATGCTTACATTTAAAAATCCACATCATTTTGTATTGTCATGTTTATAGGTACAAAATTAGTTATTTAACAAATCATATAAGTTACTATAGGTACTTCTTTTTTCAAATGAGAATTGTGCTAAACAATACCATTGATTGGAGAATTTTCTTCATGGTTTCCTGTTTCCTCTGTCTCTTCATCTTTATTACAGCACTGCTCCATACTCACTTCATATTACACCTTATCAGGCCTAAAAACCTTGCTGTTAAGTGCTGACCTAAATCACTTAACTTTTTCCCGCAAAGTGAAAGTGGAGGGGAAGAAAACCACTTACAGTGTATTTTGATCCACTGCAGTTAAATTACTAGTACAGTATACGTAGTACTATAGTCAATTTAGATTATATTTAACATAATTCCTGCAACCTCTGAAAATATTGCACCACGAAGTGCCTGAGAGTATACCTGTACTTGTCCATGTGCATCATCACCAACAGCAACGTCCTGCTTGGCATGTGAGTGGTGATCAGTGCTGGCTGCATGGCAGTGGAGAGGTGTACCTGCCACCACTTTAACTTTCAGGTCTTCTGTCAATTTCAGCACCAGCCGGTCATCTATGAAGTGGAGACTACCGTCCAGGGGACTCAGAGACAGTCCTGTGGGCCATTGCAGTTGGGCCTGCAGTCACAAAAATAAATACAATACAGTATGTATCAAAGAAATGGCACCATTTTAATGTTTTTCTTCACCACGACATACATTCCCGGTGAAACCCATAGCACCCCTTTCACCTATTTCCGAGAACCTTCTGCCGCTGTCAAGTGACACATTCTTTTGCCTTGTCACCATGTTTCTGTGCTATGTTTATTGATGACCTATGCTGTTTGTTTTTGGGTTTTGTTTCATTTCCGACATTTTACATTTTAAGACAGTGCTTTCTTTTGAATAAAATTATACTACATATACATTAAAATTCTATATTTATAGTCTATTTTTTCCCGTTTATATTAAAAACGATGAGTGATGCAAAGTTTTACCAAGCGTACATATTCAATTATCTTTGGTATAAAAATAAAATTATACGTAAATGTAATTAAAAACAACTTCTCATTCACAATGTAAAATCCTAGCAAAACACGGGCATCACAAGGCAACAAAATTACGAGAATGGCACACCACATGCGCACTTAGATCCCCATACTGTTCTTACATTACCTGGTCAACAAACAAGCATCTAAGTACACACACTACACAATGCAATGGTGGCAGAAACTAAGATGGAGATAGTGTTTCATGGCTTGTCAAAATGTGCCACTGCGTAGTGTAGCGAGTTGGCATTAGACTGTCCTACCACTATTGCAACTACAGTGTCAAACACAAATAGAGTATATCGTCATATGCTAGACCAAAACTGTGATCACTTTTTGTTATGCTAATATGTTCTTGACAATTCACCCATTTTATATACCTGCAGTGGATTTTTTAATTGCAATACAAACTACAAATTTGTCACTTTAAATTATCTTAGCCTTACTCTGATCTGGTTGGCTTCTTTTCATAACTTATTATACAGTCAATAATTGCGTCTGTCCATGAAAGAGGGTAGGGTATGGTAAAATTTAATTGCAAAGATATCTTCGAGTATTTGAATAGTTTTTCCTGATTTCTTTAATTAAAAATGTATAATTTTCTATGTTTTATTATTTTATTGAAGGTGAACAGCACAATACTGTGGCTACCGAGTTATCAATCGTGATACATGGCATGAATTGACTATCAGTTTATTTTCATGGTTAATAATTTTATTGGTATTTGTCAAGTGTAATTTAAAGAACAGAAGCCAACATGCTTAACACATTTGCACCCATAAGCGTACAGGTACACACGCACGCATGTGGCCTCAAACACCACAAGCGTACTGGTACGCGAGAGATCGTTTTGTGCTGCAATGAAGTAGCAGAGCCATCTATTGCTCACGAGGCGATATATATTCGATAGATTGTTCTGTCTTGCACCGAGACATCTAGCGGATATTTCAGTAACTATGTTTCTGGCATGATTATTGTGGCAACAAGCACAAACATAAGCTAAAACCGTACAAGCGTACTGGTACGAGATAGATTGTTTCGTGCTGCATCGACACCATCTGTTGCTCACTTGGCGATTTAGAATCGATAGTTTGTTCTTTCACGTAAACATCTGGTGGGGGTGTTGGTAACTATTGGTTTGGTGCGATTATCACAGTAAATTCCAAGAACGTCTGTAGTAACAGAATACAGATAGCGACACCCATCCCATACTTCACCCCTACACCGTTTTATTACATGCAGACCAATATTGTGCTGTTAGGGTTCATGAAAGCAATAACAGGGATATATATTTTTTATTTCACAGTTGTTACACACACAGTGCAGCTACTATGCCGGTCTCGTGATAGTGTAAAAATGTAAAAATACTACGATTCGCGGCAAATTTGTGTTGTAACACATTGTGATTCGCGGAAAATTTTCGGTGCTACAGATCGCAATGCGGCTGCCTTTATCATAGTTTTGTGACTATTTGCAATGTATACACGTAAATAGACTAGACTAAACGTGGTGAATTTTGCGTGATAATTTACTGACTTATTACCATTTCTTTAGAGATTTTACTTACATAGTAGAAATTGCGTAGTTGTTTCGTAACAATGGCAACACGAAAAAAAGGTGACTATTTTATTCCTGGGAAAGATGACGAAAAAATGCTGCAATATTTTCAATAATTGAGCTCTGATTTTACAAGCTCGGAAAATGAATCAGAAACAGATGAAGTTTTGCCAGTTCGTGTTCATCAGGCACGCAGTCGCGTAAGTAAAACACTTCATGATTCTTCTATGTCTTGCGATGATGATGGTGACGATGGCACTGTTGATGCTACAGGATCTGGTGATAAACTTGAATGGAATTGGGAAAGTAAACTTAGGCAGCCGATATGTCACCCATTCACTGGTGCATATGGCTTATCACCAGAGCTGAATTTAGACAATAATTGCAGTAGAGCAGCTATATTTTCCCTGTACATGAATGATGACATTATTGACCACATTATTGCAGAGACAAATAAATATGGCTCCACTGACAGTTCTTTTCAGTGCACATCATCTGATGAATTTAGAGTATATCTTGCACTTATAATATTGATGGGTCTTGTACAAAAACCTACGATACATAGTTACTGGAGCACAGATGTAAGTGTTGCAACACCTTATTTCAGAAGTGTCATGCCTCGCCGGAGATTTCTGGCTTTGAACAAATTTTTACATTTAGTTGATAATGGAACAATGGACCCTGCGGATCCGTTGCGTAAAATTCGTCCAATAATAAGCATGGCCTCTGAATCATTTAGAAAAAATTACACTCCATCGGGTGATGTGTGTATAGATGAATCATTGATGAAATGTAGAGGAAGGCTTCATTTCATTCAGTAGAACAAGTCAAAAAGGGCAAGATTCGGAGTGAAATTTTATAAACTATGTGACTCGGCCAACTGTTACATTTGTGATTTCAAAATTTATGTAGGTAAAGATAAAACAGGTGATGGTACTCCAGCAAGTACAGCTATAGTAATAGAATTGATGCAGAAGTGTAACCTTCTGAATAAAGGGTATACACTTTACATTGATAACT
>PNEQ01118543.1:0-27809 GCA_003012365.1 Medauroidea extradentata
GTGCCGGGCGCTGGCCCGAGGGCGACGGTCGCGTGTTGTAGAACAGTTGAGGCCGGGCGCTGGCCCGAGGAGATAGCGGTGGTGTAGAGCAGTTTGTGCCGGGCGCTGGCCCGAGGCGGTGGTTAGTTGTGGCAGTTTGTGCCGGGCGCTGGCCCGAGGCGGTGGTTAGTTGTAGCAGTTGATGCCGGGCGCGGGCCCGAGGCGGTGGCGTGTTATAGAACAGTTTGTGCCGGGCGCTGGCCCGAGGCGATCGTTAGTTGGGCAGTTTGTGCCGGGCGCTGGCCCGAGGCGGTCGTTCGTTAGTTGTAGGAGTTTGTGCCGGGCGCTGGCCCGAGGCGGAGTTCAGACATGGTAACGCCGGACAGCTGACGTGTTTATTTGTGATTAGTAAATAACCGCCTTTTGTAAACATCTGTCAAAGTTAAACAAAAAATAAATCAACCGTTGACTGAGTGAGTTGTTATTGATGAAGTCACGATGATTGGTTAGTCAACCCTTTAGTTAAATCAAACTCAGCTATCCGGAGCACGCGCGAACTTAACATAACCTCAACACCAACTGCAGTAGACTACAACAGCAATAGTCCAAATAGCAACACGCAGCAAGACGCAAGAAAGGACGCGTCACAATGTGTTATCTTACATTAACTTGCACGAACGAATAAAATGTAGAACTACTGTATTGTACTCGATTTACAAACCATGTTTTTGCTAAACCAAAGAGAACCAAAGAGGTGCTAGGAATATTTAAACAAAATTATTCTGAATTTGTGATTATTAAACTGAAATACTGGTACTCAAACATAATTAACGTTATCCCAAATTACGTAAAATGATGATATGATATGAACATTTAATGTTTCAGCCATCCTGAACCGATATGTAGTTTGGGTTTGGAGAAGGTACAGATGTCTTCTGACCCACTGCAAGCACTCCTATCTTCTTCTGCATCGCTGTAGCTTATCCTGAAAAAATTACCACTGTTCCAAGCATTGACTCAGTGGTTTTCGACCAACTTGTATTCTCAAAAGTTTCTGGTGTATTTAACTTTGTTGTACACTTATGTCAGTATACTTTCTATCCATTACTGTGAACCTGATTTACTGAAAAATTTCATATAAAAGTGGAGCACACAAAGTATTTTAAATTTAATAGATTTGGGCTGCAGCCCCCATGGCACAAACGTAATCTGCGTCATACCTACTTAATTCTTAAACTGTACTAAATTATAAATTTGTACTGCTGCCCCTAGACACAACCTTCCTTGTTGATGGTGGAGGCAAAACTCTTTACAGTGGGTCTCACGCGACACCACAGGCCGTGTTCCTATACGCGGGCTGACATCATGTGATTATAATACCACAGACCCCTCTAGAGCCTAATGAAAAAATACGGCGTAGAAAACAGTAATGATGCAGCAACTAACCGGAAAAAAACTGGAACACACAACAAAGCTAAGACCATAACATTATTGATTAAACAGTGACTGAATTCTGGATCATTCTACACAATTACAACTTGCAACTACGTTTTTCTACCTTACGCTTCCCAAACCAAACCCACTAAAAATACTATTTAGTTAGAATATTACCAAATTCACATAAATTATAATACCGAATTTAACCTACACAATAAAATACAAAACAAAACATAACCCTGGAGTGATACAACTTTTAAAATTGAAAGAAGAATTATTTTGGAGGAAAAACTTTTGTAACTATGAGAATGTACAATATGTAAAATAATAAGGTATTCACATTATCATCATCTTTGTTTTTTGCTGCTCACTCTCTCACAAATTTTGCCATAAAAAATTATAAGGGTAAGAGCTTTTCTTTAATGGATGAATGAAAATGTGAACATCATATATGTAAAAATTATTTCTAATCTTACAGTAAAACAATTGTCAGGCATTTACTGTACAAGATATAAGCAATTTTAATAAAATTTTGGTTTTAACTAATGATCAAATTCAGGTCTTTCATTATGTAGGTCTTGATAATATAGCATGTTATAAGTTTTGAAGGCTTGACCTACGACTTATAATAAATAACATATTTACATCTGATTTCCTCTGCCCATTACACTGTTCACTGTTTATAAAAATTAATCATTATCTTACATCAGCTGAAAAAGCGTAGATAGCCAAAAAAAGTAGTATAGCCAATTTTACTATCCTATGCTAAAATGCATTTGTAACTTACATAAGCTGGGAATACTGTTTCTAATAGCTAATTTTATGACACTGTAGTAGAGATAAAACTCCTACCATCATCTACCATTCCAGAAAGCAAAACAACTACTTCAATGTGAGAAGTACAAAAATGATTGCCACATTCGTGAACAGTGATACATGCCACCAGTTAAACAAATCACATGTATTTTTCTACCTGACTCATAGACAGTTAAATATACTACAAAAGAATAAATGCATTCAGATACTTTGGTGTGATTTCAGCAATGAAATGATAAATGTGGGACGGAATGAAAGCTTTTTGTTAAAATATATGGTTTCTAAATTCAGCAGTTTTTTATGAATGTGTAAGACTAGAACTTGCCGACTCACAACATGCACAAGGTTTGCATTGTACACACCAAGTATACACAAAAAATGCTAAGTGTTGTGGACCGAATGTATTGGTAATGTTGATATCTGGTATCTGACGTCACGTCAACCATGGACAGAACTGCAAACAAATGCTTCATTCAGTCTTGGCACGAATTAGGAACAGCACATGTCTGGTGAATATGTGTAACTGCAGACATATTGACGATGAGGAATAACCAAAATGCATGTGTGGAATTATATGTTGCAAGTATTCAGTGATATAATTCACATGATAATACAAATGTTATAATGGCCAGCTATACCAAGTGTGATCATTCTAACTTCCAAGACATGGAAGAAACATTTCGACAGATTTCACTTCTGGTTTGATTTGAAAGGTCACATTACAGATGATAAAAAAGTGGTCTGTTAATTGAAATGTTGGATGATCACACGGTGCTGGATTTGTAGGATTGGATTTTGCCAAAAATGTTTCATGATTTCAAGCAGGATCGGCTTGTTACAGTTTTGAATACAAACACTGTGCCTACAGTCAACCCAAAGGTATAATACAACAAATTTTAAAAGAGGCATCAACATACAGGTGAGAATGCAATTATGTACGTGTCTGAATTGAAACGCTTGGTGTTTGACTGTTGTTTAGACAGTATGACACCTTGTATCAGTTTGTGTGTGGTTTACTAAATGCAGAAGTACATGTAAAATGGTTTTCTGAGAAGGATCTAAAAGCTGCAATAGTCTTGGAAATTGTGCAGCTGGTTGAACACTCAGAAGCTATGTTTTGCTGGTTAGAAATCTGAGAGTTGAGGATATGTATAAACTTAAAATTACTTGCCCCGGTTAGCAGACTTTATCAAAAAACTTTAGGGCAAGACATAATAAGGTCACGTGTTTTAGATGAGCTGAAGTAGGACACACAGCCAAGCAATGTAATATTTCTACAGAAAAGTTAAGTGTCAGAAGTGTGGAAAAGTTGGACATGTTTCCAAGGTTTGTAAACAGATGCCTAGAGTATTTTCACAGTCTGGAAGTGGTGATAATGCACATTTTGTACATTGTGTTAGGTATACAGAAAAAAAGTAAATGACTGAAGTGAATCCTGTTACGAAAATTAGCCCTGTTAGGTCATAGTTCCAATGCTGCCTTGGTTCTTCATAAAAATTAGTTTTTATTGTGTGATCAAATAGCAGTACAGTATAAAACCACATTCAATACAGATAGAGACTAATAATGTGCCTCTGCAGTTTGAATGAGATTCTTGTTCTAGGACTTTGGTGAATTTGGACAAACACAATTGTGGGTTTACAAGTCCGGCAGATAGTCCGGTTCTGCATTGAGCATCAATTGAACTTAAAACATGGCCTTATCTATGATAAAATAATTTTAGGCTCTTGTGCAGGGTGCGATGGTGGTGAGGCTGACGTGTATGGTACCAGCCCTAAGTGGGTGTAAGAGGAAGTACACTGGCTGGGGAGTTCAGCATACTTGGGAATGGCAGGGAGAACTGGTCCCAGTCTCCTCGCCTAGTAACAGCATCCCTCTGTCAGCTGAAATTCTCCGGTGGATGCTGGATACAGAAAATGTGAGATATCTTCAACATGTTCTGCCTTCCCTCCACCCTTGCCATTGTCGCAAACCACAAGGTGTGATGCAAATACATAGCCTCTTGCACTCAAGTCCATTTCCGCCTCCTGGTGGCCAGGGCTGGAAACATTGTGCTTGAACAATGGCTAACGGAGTGAGGACAAAGACAGAGCAAATGGTGCCCCCCCACCCCCCTTGTGCACGAGGAAAAGATACACTGCAAAATTTCAAAGGCCATCTTCCAGAAACTGGTACAGAAGCTCAAGCCTGCTGTGCAACCTACAAATAGATGCATGTCCCAACTGAGGTACACAATAGTGTCCTGTGGTGCAGATCTCAAGTACTATTGATCAGAAGAAGGGGTTCTGAAGTACTGAAGGGTGGACACCTACTTGGGTGAAAACTTAAATGCATGATGTTTTGCAGGTGCTCAGGAATCGGTGTGAAAGCCCCAGTCTTGACCTGAGCTGACCGCAGGTCTGACTCTTAGTGGTGGTGGTTCTGAACTCCTGCTTGGGAGGAGACTTACAGGATGAGTTCTTGGGTCGTTGGTCTGGTCGGTCTAGTAATAGGACTTGTCCACGAAGCGGTTTTATAGAGGTTGGATAGCTTCGCCCTTAGCAAGATGGTTCCTCACATTAACCTGTGGGTGTTTCCGTTGCTAAGGTGTGTGGGTTTTGACTACCTGCTCACACCATTAGAAGGAGCGAAATCTCATCATGTCAGCGGTATTAAACTACCCTGTCATCCTTATGCTTAAACTGCACAGCTATGGTGTACTCTGGCCATTTGGAACTGACTGGTGAGGAAGAAAAGCAACTGGAAAAACTAAGTGGGTTACTGGCTATTCAAAATTTATAACATAGAAAATAATCCACAGACTAGACCTAGCTTTTACAGAATGCGTAGATCTGCATTCAGTAGAGAGGTTGCATATGTATCTGGCCTGATAAGAGTTAATTTTTAAGTAGGCTACATTTGAATACACTATCTACAAACTACTTTTTTATATTTAACACAAACATTTAATTAACATTTTATTTAATTTGTTAGGTGTAATCTAGTAAAATCAATTGTTAGGAGTTTATGAAAACACCAGTGAACTCCGGCTGGTGACTCCTTGTGAAAACAAATCAGGAAATATGCAATACACTTTTAATATAAATGTAACATTAAGATGGCAATAAACCTTTAAAAATCGAACAGAAAATAAAGCTAACATAAATAGCCCATACTCATAAACTCTAGCATGATTGTGCGTATAAATTGTGATTGTGTGTTTTGTGGCGTTTCGCTCTTGTATAAGTACCTGAGCTCCACTCGTCACACATGTAGCACACCAGTCCTCCTAGACCAGTGTACTAGCTCGGGGATAACCCAGCCAAAACAGGCAAGGTTATATGATGGAACATATCTCTTGATCGGTAGTCACGTACTCCAGAATTTATTAGTAATAATTTTGTAGGTTATGTCATACTGTAGACCAAATTTTGAATTTCCACAGTCACCGTCAGAATTTTAAAGAAAAGGTTCGTCCCGAAATAATATACTTTACTATTTTCCACTATTTCTGGTTTATTATATTACTGTTTACATCGGCACGAAATACAATATCCCAGTCTTGGCACGGTAGTTCCGATTCACAGAAAGTTATAAGCAGAAAAACAGCATCTCTATATCAGGCGTTTAAATTAGGCAAGAAATTTGCACACGGTGAATACACATGCGGCGAAGAACGAGTAGCCATCCTGGCTCTCTGCACCTAGCGGCCTACATGCACGGGCGGAAAACGAATTTGGTAGATTTAAAGGTTGTTCGAAAGAAGGTTAACGAAAAAAGACCGCGGTGATACCCGTGTATGTTTAGTTTTTACTCCCGAACTTTTACTTCATCAAGTTTTCTTGGGCCGCAGCCCCGCGCACGTCCGCTCTGGATCGCGTCACGACTTATTCTTCAACATGGCGGAGGCAAACATTCCTGAACGAAGGACGAAGGGGCGCCACACACTGTGCTTTCATTGGCTGGTTCTCGGTGGCGTGACCGTCATTCGTTCCATGATCTAGAACCCTCTAGGGCACAATTATCAACTACGCATTAAATAAACAAATGGCGCCAAAACTCCCACGGAAAAAACTAGAACACAAAAGAAAACAAAGCTATTGCCTCCTACCAAGGCCACCTGGCCATAACTATAAACATTACACCCTAACTATAACATTCAGGAAAAATTGACTGTGTCTCTACTCTCCCTTTCCGAAACCGAGACCACTGAAAATAATACTACAAATTTAAACATATTAGAAAATTACTATCGCATAAGACATTAATTCACCGAATAAAATAAAACCCCTTGTCTTGCAACACTACAGTTTGTGTAAATAAAAAGAAGGTTCATGATATGTTATGCAACATAGACTGCAAGCTATGTTAAGGGTGCATACTATAGTGAGTTAAGTAATCTAACTTGTAACATTAGCAGTGGTTATTAAGGGTATATTAGACCTACACAGTGTAATAGACACACATTTGTTTAGTGAATAGTCAACACTGCTAGTTACCATCATCCATTAATCATAATATCCTTAACTACCAACAAAGTTTTATTTAATTTTCCTACCAGTCATTGTATATATTTTGTATAGTAGAACCATGCGAATATTCATGCATTTCATAGCAATTGTAACCATACTGACAAGCCCTATATTCAGTGAGCTTCAGCTTATCAACTGAATCTGTTGGGTGATGTATAAAAATAAAATATTTAATTTCCCGACAAACCAAAAAGCAGACACAGACAATAGTCACAATGTGATTCGTTTTAATGTGGCCGACAAATCAATATCAAAGGCCAGTTGACACAGCGGCGTACATTCTATGTGTGCTAGGTGTGTGTGGCGCACGCCTTGCATATATCTTAAACATTACGATACAAAAATCATAGAATTGTAATATACTATATTTCACAGAAAGTTAAAAAAAAAAGGGTGGGAGTAGTACGTTCTGTTAAGGTAGTGCATTCTGTGTTGTTGCCAAACGCATCGTCGGTCGCCCTGCTCTCGCCTGTTTGTCACGTTGTCACTTGTGAAAACCAAGCCAAGTGCGTACGAAACAGAAAGAAGAGAGAGAAGACTCTAGCATGCTGCCCGCGAGCAGTACGCTTAGGGTGTCAGAATTAGGGCACAGGGGAGGGAGGAAAGCTGAACTCGCAGCCAATAAGAAGAAAGGGAGAAGGATAGTGATCAATGTTGATACTTAGTAAGGGGAGGCAAGGCGTGTGGTCGCCTTGAATATCGCCCTAACTATGCCTAGCCACTGACTTCGTGCAAGTAATAGGATATCATCGGAACGTGCTCGCGGTTGCTCGGGTCCTTCCGTGACTCAACATTGCTCGCCTTCCCTTCTGTCCACTGCCTGGACGCTAGAGAGTTATTGTGTGAGTGCGGGCAGGTTGGTGATTGTGTTTTACAAGACGGGACAAAATCATGACCCCACATATTATATTCAATTATTCGTGAAAAAATATGTTAATAACAGTACATTTAACGCTGATAGTTTTTAATTAATGATATTTATATTACAATTATTTGTTTTATAAATGCTACTATGGTAGTGTTTCTGTCACATATTGACAATGGAAGAAAATGAGACAATCAAACAGTTGCTACAAAAACAGTTTTGTACAAATATATTCCATTTCAGTGTGATTATACATCTATATATTTGTGTCCCATGTCTAAATGAAATGATGACTATATAACTTTCAACTAAAGTTTTGCGAATGAGTTCTTTGAAAACAGAACCCAGGGACATGTTACGGGGATATAACACTCTTCCTCCTATTTTTATACATAATCCTAAAAGAGATATTTTTGAAAAATGTATTTTCCAAACATTTACCAAAAAAATATAAATAACTTTCCCACCAGAAAAATTAAAATTTAGATACAAAATCTGCTTAAACAGCACCATTTTGCACCTTGAAATCCAAATTTTTCCGGGGGAAGACCCTCGGATCCCCCCCCTCCTTATTACAGGCAACAGTGTTCCTTTATAAAACAAAAATGCCCCAGACAGCACGCCCACCACGTTTGTTCAGGAGACGCCACTGGGTTGATACATCTTACCATTAAGAAAAAAAAAGGGGAAGCCACTCTAAAACTGCGCAGAACACTTGTAACGTCAGGATGTTATAATACTTGAAGGTGAAATATAGGGTAATGTGACCCTAGTAATAACAAAACGTCCTCTTGTAGGAATCATCTAGGACGAATTGAACTTGTGCCAAACACACATCAAGATGCTACAGTGCCTAGTGTGTAGGGCAATACTCTGCACGTTAGTAATTGTGTTATCCAGCTGTGTTGTACATAGACCTGTGGTGTATATTTACTGTAAATATAATGTACATTAAATAGCTAACATAACAGTAACCAACACATTGTTCCTGGCTGAATTTGTGCATGTGTGTTTTTAATGAAAATTACGAGAAGTGTACAGTTGAAACTTTCAGACTATTATATTACGTACTTTAAATTGCTCAGTAAAGAATTTAAATCACCTGAATATTTGCATGTCTGTGGCAGCACAAGTGTAGTATGCAAAAATGGAGATGGATTGGGTAGTCTCTCTTATTTATAATATAATTAACTAAAAATATGTGGTTTTTAAATATGTACTGTACACTCGGCCAGTATTATACACACAGCTATTTCAAGGAAGTTGGGGTCAATGTGAAGTCTTAGCATGAAATGAGAATCTTAATAACTAATGAGTATTAATATTAGATTACAAGTAAAAGTATTCACTATAATAAACAATTATGGTATCTTACAAAACACAGTGCTGCACTTCTTGTGTAACACTTGCGCCGAGTGCGCTCTAAGTGCGGGGTTTGGGGGCACCTGGCTGCGAATTAGTGACCATGATCGCCAACCTACGGATAGTGTTGCCAAGAAGTGTGCGACGTATCCTGTGTTCTTTGCAAAACCCCTTCCCTCCCTCCTTGCGCGTGCGCTGTGGGGCTGCGGCCGAGGCGCCCACATCACTGCAATT
Organism: Medauroidea extradentata; assembly: GCA_003012365.1. Taxonomy (NCBI): domain Eukaryota; kingdom Metazoa; phylum Arthropoda; class Insecta; order Phasmatodea; family Phasmatidae; genus Medauroidea; species Medauroidea extradentata. The sequence goes on from PNEQ01118543.1 coordinate 9,205, forward strand.
ATTCTTTCTGTTCCAACAACGCAGCGGATGGGAGAGGTTGAGGTAGGTAAGCGTGCTCCTGTTTGTCTTAATGGGGCTTCACCCCGGGTGGTAAAGGCCGTTGGCGGCAGCAATGAGTTTGTGATAGTGATGCATTAAGATTTCTTTTTTTCTAAAAACCCTTTCGGCACCGCCGTCTAAATTACTCTTTGGTGGTTGGATATTGAATTTGACTTAGTAAGATTTTGGGTTACATTTTAAGGAGCCCGCGCCCCTACATCAGCCCTTCGATTCGTTTTAATGTAAAGTGTCTAATGTTTAAAGAAATTAGTGCATCTTAAAAGATATGTCTTGTTTTGGAATTTTGATGCTTTGTATGCTCAGGAGTATTCAGTTAAGAAGTGCTAGGTAAGAGATTGACGTTGCTAGGTTCGCTGCGTGTAAAAGTCGTAGGAACCAGCATGTTTAGGCACTTTAAGAGTTTGTGAGTGCAAAACGCTCGAGGTTTGTTTAAACAGGCGTATTACTGGAAATTGTCCCATTGCAACTCATTTTTGATGTGTTTCACGGCTAGAGTCGTTTGTAAGGTCATCCAGAGCCGAACACGTAGAAAACACGCAGGGCAAATTGAATTGGGACATCTTGCACTTAGTATTATGTAACAGTGCGTTATTTGTATTTCCACAGGCCTGAGAATGAATTGTATTGTCATTTAGCTTTGTATCAATTGTATTTGAATTTCATTCTCACTTGACATATTTACATATGTTTATGCGGTAGAGATCGCGCGAGCACCGACGTGGTTGTACACGATTTATGTCTTTATACTTGAATTGTATTGATTGGAGGAAATGAACGTAACTATTTAACCTATGTGTAGTTTCTCACGGGTGTGCGTGCCACCGTAATTTCATGCTCGTGCTGTAGAGCAAATTTGTGCTCGATAAATTGACTTGCTAAATGTTGTTCAGTGTCTCGTGGTTGCCAGTGTTATTATAGCTTTCATTCTAGAAATTACTTCTCACAGAATTTTGTCAAACTTGTTGTTCTTAAAACGAAAATCAGAACAGCTAATAAACCTAGCAATTTGTATATGAGTGTTTTTTTTGTTTATTTGGCCTATTCATAATAATAAACGGGTCACACTGATGTGGCATTATCACTTGTGTGGTACCTGATATGTAGGAAATCTGCAATACACACCAGATAGATACAACACTAGGAGTGAGGTACAAAGAAAGTATGAAAACAACGTTTCAATATCACTGTTGATATGAAATCACATAACTTACGTTTAATGTTGTAACGTAGATGTATTTGCTAACGGAAATTTTGCTAAAATTCTAGAGTAGGACTAAGCTGGTACCAACACTGTTATATCAAAACCAGTCAACAAGGTCACTATCAGAATTTTGCACACTGAATACTACAATCCCCAATATGAAAACTGATACTATGCCTTGTCCATGAACCTAACAATCTGAGATGATTATTTCAACAATAAATAGGTTAATGCTCAGTTTGATTACATTAAAATAATTATAGTTCTAATTATTTTTTCTTGAAGTGGTATCTAACTAGCGTGGTTATTTTTAAAGCCAAATTAGACCAGTTTCACATTATTGTTTACAAACTATGCAGCCATTACCCACCATTTGCAATTATTGAATTTTAACCCTGTCTACATGCAATCTTGCCATACGAACGTAACTTAAGAGCAATTGAGCTCAGTGAAACATGGTCATGTGCCCTAACAAGCTGCAAATCATTTTTACACATTTTGTAAATGTTTAATCAAGTATACTGTGATGACAGTTTAGGTGTATGTAATGTAGTGCACCATATTTCCAATTTTATTCTGCAGTGAATTGTGAGAGAAGGTATGTGTGGAATGTTTGCTCCACAACGTGACATCTAGCAAGAACTCTTGAAAGTTTGTGCAGTTTGTTTTTCCTTATTTGTATAGTACCCGTACGACGAAACAAAAGCCAGTGCCATTCTTTCCTCCCACCCAGTCCTCTTAACCTTTCCTTCAAACACGGTCACTGGTCAATGGTGATTGGTGTGAAGAGGAACAAAGAATAACCTCCAACCCCACGCCTTCAAGTCCATTGTGATAACCATACAAGTATTTTCTTGCAGCATGTGTAATATTTATGAATTTAAATTAAAAAAATAACAGAACATCTGCCTCATTATTCATGAAAATGGAAGTTTTGCAAATTTCCAATACTGGTGAGAGGGGTGTTGTCATAAGTAAAGTTTTACATGGTTTAAGTCTATGTTTTGTAACATACATTTTAAGACCATGTTCTCATTTTTACTATTTTCGTAATTGTTATTATTTTAGCCAAAATGAGAGAAATATGAAAAATCTGATAAGAAGTTTGATTTATAACAGTTTTAACCACGTTGGCTGATTATTTTAAGACAGTAAAGACTATGGCTATAGCTGATTCAATGGGTTTTGGCTAATTATTCAACAAACAAAATTTTTGGTTACTGACTTATTAGTCAAAAACATATAATATCTTGTTTTGAGAAAATTACCTATCACTGCAAAGACCATTTTTAACAAAAACCTAACACATTTATATCTGCTCTCATTCAAGCTCAATAAACTAATTATTGCAAAAACAGCAGAAACAGGAGTGCATAGCCTTACGTATAGTTTACTCTTGCAAAATACTGTAATGTATTACAGTGAATTTTATCAGTGTTATAATACACTTTTTGGTACCTAAATTGTAAGGTTTGAAGTGAATATGAATAGTTAAATATCGTAGATGCACGTGAGCGAGACAGACGTAATTATTATCTGTGCGATAAACATGCAAGCATTCAACATTTACCAACACATCTGATCTGCTAGTGACATCAGCCAAGTTTACAGCACTGCAGTTTAAATTGCATACAAACTTAACAGATGTGATCCTAGAACTGAACATAAGCTACAATTAATTTACTGATTAGATGAAGGAGAGGCAATGACAAAAGCATTGGTGCAGAAGATATTTGTGACATTAAGTCTAACAAAGAAATACTCCATGATTTTGCTAAACACTGTTTTAGTGGTGTCAATCCTTCGAAACTGAAGACTTTGAAAACTTTAACATACACAGATTTATTCTTTGTCCACTCCAAGTTTGCAGCGGAAATAACTATTGTCACTAGCAAGCTCTCATTTATTGGTTGGTTAGTTAACAGTGTTGTTACAGCAGGAAATTTTTTTGCTATATGCTATAGAGATGTGTTTGTAGATTATACTCAGTGATTTAAATGTTCAGTTGCTATTTTATTAAATTCACTGTAATATAATATCATTCTGTGCATTAAAAATAGTATTGGATCATTATTCTTGAGAAGGTTTCTGTCCACCCATACTGTTCCTGTAGGAAAATATGAACAGAGGCATCTGACCTCAGTTCAGAAAGGTTAATCATTCAACAGCTGGTAGCTAAAAAAATACACAGACGTGGTGAGGTGGCTTGTAACACTGCCAATGCTGTTTAGGTGTACTAACAGGTAGAGTGATATGAGCTGCAACTTTGGAAATGGTTGAGTGTAAATGTCACTATGCTTAGTTGGTTCAGTCTGAAACGAGCAGACAGGACATCTATGTCAAGACCTATGTGCATGGAGAAAGCTCTAGGCATAGAGGGAAAGATCAGCACATTTGGTGGATTGCTAACCTGGGGTAAGGAATTTGCAAAAAATATTGTATAAAGAGAAAGTTAAGCATTACTGTACAAGCTAATGAACAGTTTTGTACGTAAGTAAAACTACAATGAAGTTGAGAAAAATATGCCAAACCGACCACAGTACCTTTACATATGAGTAAGCTTACAAAGTATGTAAATACAAGTTATTAAATTTTAAATTACTGTAGATTTGTTTCTGTCTAACACATTGTTAAAAAAATTTTTACCAACCAGATATTTCCTACTGGTAGAATTAGCATTATTCTTAAATTACACTTGTTTGAGAGCTATGAAATCAAATGAAGAAATGCATGAATACCAAATAATAGTAAACACAGACTATAATGATTTACATAAACATCAAATAGTTCAGCAAAACTATTTTCAGCTAAAAGTAACTAGGCATACAACTTTGGAAATATTGCCTGTTAGTGCATGTAAATTACTAGTAAAAAGACAAAACTTAAGATTACTAAAAATTAGCAGCTTGTACATTCACTACACATGTATAATTTATATGTTCTTTCATAAGGATTAAGACCACACTGTCTAATTACAAATTACCTAATATCCCTGTTTCTGTTCTCAACTAAGTGTTTCAATGCAGAGTGCAAATTAAACCAGAAATTGCAAATAATATTTTACCAAACAAATACTTTCTAGTGGTGATAAGCTATTCATAATGAGAAACTTACTTAAGAAAGTTGAAATCAGCAGAGATTTTGACCTAGATTGACTGCTGTGTTTTAAATAAAAAATAAAGATGAAAAAATTTTAAGCATACCTACTGATGGCAAGCTGGCAATCACTAAATGCTTAGTAACTAAACAAATATTGTTTTATCAGAAACACTGTAATTATTTACAAAAACAAATAGCTACACTAATATAAACTTTCACGTAAGTTAAAATTTGTGAAGCTACAAATAATAGTTCTCTACATCCTCAAGCAACATGTGTTTCTTCATCTCAAGCTGTTTGATCTTAGCAGCAGTACGTTTCCTCTCTTCTGCTAGCTTGAAAATTTTCTTATCTGCACACTGTTGCTCTGCAAGTGCCTCACTGTATCTGGAATAAGCATTCCTCACTGCCCGAAGCATGGCTTTAGGAATATCTAGCTTCAACGGTCCAATCAGTTCATTACTAACAAAATAAAAAAATATGACGCTGGCCAATAAGTGATGGTTCTTTCACACTTTCGACTAGAATTTCTCTGATCACAGAAAATCCTCTTTCAATGTTTGCACTGCCATGAGACAAAATTAATACCAGTTTGACTACTTCACAGAGGTTCTCATATTCCTTCTTTTTTTCTATAAGCTTCACCCAGAAGGTATCAAAGCGAGTTTCAGAATTTGAGTAGGGCTTCATTTCTTCAATGACGCTTGGTTGCGAGCAAAGAATCCTGTATTCTCTATCAGCTTTTACAACAGTGCAAGCTGGAAGAAGATTGGCCTTTAAGGATGAGCTCAAGAGCAGTGGTAAGTTGTATTTTAAAAGAAATGTGAGAGGGGTTTAGGAAGTCTGAAGATGACAATGTACTGTTTAGAGGATTCAAAAATACTTAGAATAAGGTAAAAGAAGCCAAAGAAACAAAATCTCAAGTAGAAAGTCAGAGCCTTGGTAAAAGTGTATTTGAGAGGAGACCTCTGCAAGAGCTTAAACAGAAAAAATTGCATAACATTGCAGCCTGCTTTTCAAAAAATTAAAATACCTTTCTTGGTGGCATTCTCACACTTCTGAAGTGCTGCACTAGTGCTATAATTAAGGTCAACATGTTTCACATCGTTGAGGTTTACGTAAGTTTACCTGCATTCTGCTTGAATACACCAATTTTGTGAGGGGGGTTTTCTCAATAATCTCAGTCTTCACAATTCTTTTCACAGCAGACATTACTAGAAATATCAGAATATCAAACAGAAAAGGTGCCATTGGAGAATTGGATGGAAATTCTAACAAAAATGGTTCACCATCATTTGCCAATGCCTCAAAGAAAGATATTTTAGCTTGAAGGGGTTTGTCTTGCAATGCTAGAGATACAATTACAGGATGGTTCCTTTGCTATGTTTTTGACCACGTTACCATATTTTTGAATGTGTGTGAGTATTTCCGATGCCCTTCGTGCCACTCAGCCATTCTCAAACAAACTAATCGAACACACCCTCAAAGGAAACACATGTGAGTTTAAGGCTTTTGTATAGTCTCCTCGTCAACTTGGAGCCTTTTTAAACAAATTATAGACAGTTCTAAGAAACTCAATTATCTACCAACCAGACTTCTTGATGCCTGTCTTGAAGGCATTGTCAACTGTGTGCAGACCACAACAGCCAATGTCAAGTAACTGTGGGGATTCTGGGTGAGATTTGATATTGTGCTGTAAAAGTCTATGTACTTTGAAGTTGACATTAGGACCATCCATTGATAGTTGAACAATCTTCACCATGTTAAATCCTTCTAAGACAGTTTTTGAAGGTTGTAAAAAGTTTTCAGGTGTAGCATGATTTAAAAAAAAAAAAACGGATGTTACATACCTACACATAACTTTATTTACATTTGAGTGCCAAATTCTTACAGACACGTCCATCTGTTATTTCTGTGCAATTTTCTTTATAATCTCATCAAACCCCAACATAAAATATTCACACTCTTTCAAAACACTTTTCAACTTATCATGAAAATATGGAACACGTACACAAACTATCACATATTAAATTTTATATTTTAGAAGTTTCAAATTGCTTGCAATACAATCATTAGGAAACATTTGTTTCAACACGTTTACACTACTAGCAGCACTCTGCAAGTAGATGTGATTCATGACAGTTTCAAGACACCACAAAGCTACGGCACAAGTCACATTGTCTTTAAGAAGGAAATTATCCATTCGGCGCATAGTAGAAGCAGATTTCGGGACCAACGAATCTTCGGCAAGTTGGTTCTCGGTCATGCCAGGATGGGGTCATCTAGCGATGAAAACGAGTGACGAGACGAAGAGGGAGTTCCACCTTCCAATCCATTCGAAAATAAATGTTTCCTGTCGTGCCATTTATAGTTATTAAAAACATACAATTGCTATTTAGGTAATTTTTAAATATCTCATTACCGTATTTACTCATGTGAATGCTCAGCATTTTCATTCATGTTTACAAATCTTGGAGTTGATAATAAGGTTGGGGAATTTGCACTTACTTAACACACAAAAATTTATTGGTGTGTTTTGTAAAATGGATAGTTAGGTTAAACAGTGGATTAGAACTACTATCAGGTAGTGACAGAAGTCGTCCAACATTGTTAATTATTGAGAAGTAATGTAAATATACCACACAGAGGCAGGCCTGCATTGTTCATTTGTCCTGAGTAGTTATGCTTCATCAGGCTGATGAGTAGAGTCGAGTACAGCTAAAGAACGGACAGAATTGGTTTTGTGTCTGCTAGCGGAAGCAAGTTTCACACTGCGCAGCATAACAAGTTATTTCCAAACTAAGGTAAATGGTGTTGTAGTTACCATTTATTCCTGATTATGAAAACTACTTGCGTTTCACTTTATTACGTTTACACAACTAGGGTATCCCTTATCACACTCACAAAATAAACCTAGTGAAACATGCCATACATGGTTTGCTTTGATAAGTGCTGTGCGTAAACATACATACATTTACTTTAGTCTCAGTAAACTTTTTCCAGATTAGGATGGGGTGTTTACATGGACAGGAAATTTACACAGGTAAATAAGGTATTAGCGGGAAAATTATTTAGTTTCAGAATAAGCCAAACTTATATGACACTGGCAAGGAAACTTAATGCCCACACAGTGAAATACAAACGGAAGCAACATCACCAGTTATAATGGCGAGCAATGGGCCTACAAACACATGCCAAGCCGAGCAGAGAAACAAGTATGTAGGGACGTAATTAAGTAGAAAATACTGACTATATTATATATCAAAATAAGCCAAGTAAATTTAGAGATGCTTTCCTAAAGTAACTTGGTGACTAGAACAATGCTAATACCATATTAACACCAGCAAAATGTGTACACAAATAATTTTTATTTTGGGATTTCGTTCTTGAGCCTTGATATCTTAAAAGTTCTGCCGTCAATGAACACAAACATAGAGCTTTGATAATTTAATCAAAACAGTACTTCCGTGACTGTAAATACATCTCATGTTCAATTCGGCTAGCTGTTTACCATCATACAAATCACCAATTTATAATACTAAACTGCCAACACTAGACTAAAATAGAATCAGTTTTTGCTAACGTGAAATCACTAGCAACGCACAAACATCATGTGCATCAGGCTGCTGCATGTAAGAGTGTGTGTGCGCACATGGGTGGGTTAGTGACCCATACCAGATGCAGTGTTGCCAAGTTAAGCATGCTGACAGCCTCCGGGCGCCACATGGACCTGGAAAGCTAGGTGCGTCACACAACACTATTGCTAATTTTGGGGAAAATGTTAGCACAGCATGTGGGTATTAACTGAATTTTGGATAACCAATGATGACCGAAGAACGGAACCCGGTCTAACACATTTGGTAAACCTTCTGCTTTCCTTAAATTCCCAGAAATATGAAGAAAATTTCTACACAATTCCCAGATTATTTCCAACGGTTAAAATTTCCGTACAATTCCCGGTTACTACACACCCTGATGTGCAGATTCTCTAAAACATAACCTCAAAATACAAGTTTGTTAAAAAACCAACAGCCTTAATAAATATTTTAAAAACAATTTATTCAATTCAAGATTACATGTCCTCAAATAACAAAACAAATAATCCAACCCAAAATAATAGTGACTACTAACTGATGTTTCCTGATAATAATCACACACACTAAAATACTGCCACATATCTAAATCCTGTTGTTTTATATATAGTCATAGACGTTTAATATATTATTCATTACTACCAACCTAGGAGTGCTAGATACATTCTCGTTGCTACCAACCTGTTAGTACTTGATTCAAGGCGGTGTGATTGATAGATTCTTATCGCAAGCCAACCTAAGAACGCAATAAACATGAAAGAATAAGAAGAATGTTGAATGGTGTCTCATTGTTGCCAAGTTAATGTAACCATCAATTATACCAGATTTTGATTTTTCGCTGTCTTATGTACACAAAGTGTCGGAAAATGATTATTGCAGGCAATCTTTGGACTTCATGTTTGAATGGATGGTGGACGTAAATAAACGGCAACGTACTATCCACATATTTCACTAATCCTCGAAGAATCCAATGTTAATTAACATGGGTAACCAGCACTGTATTGCGATTCTTTAAGGTACTGAAGTTACTGGGTAAAATAACTGTACAGAACAGCGGGTAAATAGTTGAACATTTTTCCACGCTGGTATGTCACTGTTTTCAGGATGGACCTGTTTCCTACACTGTTACTTCACTGTTCATCTGTATAAACTCGCATGTTGCGGTGACACGTGCACTCCCAGCTGACCAAATAATGTTTTGACTGTAGGCTGTGTGCCACTGGTCTGACTTTATTTAAGTTATTTAAATTTACATCACTGTTCTCAGGAACCTAACCCATGACATCAATCAAGGATTTACTGTACAAATGATATATTTATTTGCCAATAAAATGCATTAGCCTGTCAACATCACTATCAATTAATTTATAATGTTTCAAAAACAAAAATAATCAGGACCTTAGACTATTACTAATCGCTGATTTAAGATCTGTATGCACAACTTAAAAAAAAAAAAACAACAACTTTGATATACAAAATTAACAAGTCCACTAGCACAGCAATCTCCTGATTATCCATGTTTATTAGGTCTCTAAAAATAACCCACTTGAAACATACAAATTAAAAAAAATGGAATTTATTTATCATTCACTCAAACATCGTGTAACGTTATACAGATTTTGCCTAATAATAGAGTGAAGCACCCCCGTATCTGTAATTCTGTTAGCTGGAAGTAATCCGATGCACTGTAAAAAAAAAGTAACACGCTTGGAAGGTAAAATTCCTATTGTCAACGCCGTTCCTGTTCAGTCTACACGACGCACGTGCAGATAACATTTTACGCTAGAGGTTGACGAGGGTTGTGGAGAAGCAGTGAGTTAGTCTCTCCTAAAATGTACTAGCCATGCAGTGTGCAACTACATATCTATCTACCAAACGTAAACTTCCTGGTGGTGGCATTAACGTAAACAAAGTCGTTCAGATCCAGAGTGACAGTGACAGCAATTAACTTTCTTTGCTGTACAAATGCTGTAGTTAGCAACATTTGTTTTGTTAATGTGAAATTTTTACTTGTGTGACTTTATGTTAATGTGTCTCAAACAATGAGACATATTTTCATTAAGTTTTTTTATTATTTTTACTGATGTGAAATATATTTTTTTGTCTTTAAATTAATGTAATGGACCTATTCACATTGTTTTACTCTTTTCCGAAGGTTTTTTTCCTTCCATAGTTAGTATTATGTCGGCAGGTACACATATTTACCATACGTGTTCTGTTCCCGATCCACGCCAGGACTGAATGCTGCATTCGCCTTTACCTCTATCCATGGCTGACATGGTGATGTCAGGTACCAGATACCAACATTACCAATACATTGGGTCCACAACACTCCTTCCCTATTACAAAAGTAACAAAACAATTGACTATGATACATTAAAACTATCATCAAGACAAAACTTCATTAAAAAATGTTATACAATAAAACCGCTTTCCGTCGGCAAAATTGCACTCACACACATCATTGTGGAGGTTTGGATATTCACCCAGATTTTGTAATAGTAGGCAAGATGGTTTAAGGTTCTTCGATGAACCATTGGCTGAGGAAGGACTGGAAACCCACTGAATTGTGACGACCGTGGTGAAGTGGTCCCATTCAACAAGGGTTTCGACTTGCCTCTCCAATTTTAAGATGATACACTTAAGTTTTAACGCCAAACCTTATCACTGGCTGAAGAAGGTACCAGTTGTTGGGTTGAGACTGGATAATCCTCCACAACCACAAAGGATGTTGTTCCAGATGTCAGAATTTGAGTCTTAACAGCATAAATAGGTCTTTCCAAGATCACTTGCAGGGGCCTTCTCTACAACTGGCTCTTTAAAGCATTGTTGCAATAATAAAAACAAATTCTCAAAGAGCCCTGTAAATTGTCATGAAAAACAGGTTCAGGAATATTCTCCATGAGATTTTGGACAAACTTGCAACACACATCATCTGCTGAAATATTTTTAAATATGGTACCATTATCCAGCTTGTTGTTATATGCTCTAACACCTGAGTGTCCATCATGTACCACTCTTGGTAACCAAACAGATTTTAATGCAATAGGTTACAACATCCAGACCAGTTAATATGTATGAAATTTTGGAGAAATTGAATGAGCACTTCTTTTACAATCAGATGCAGGATGCAAATGAGTAAGGTGAGTTCGAAACTCTCCTTCCGTTGCCACTGCAGGAGTTCGTCCAGTAGAATGAGAAGGATGTGTTTGCATTGCCCATTAAGTTTGGGTAACCCTGACATGAATATCCACCTCTTCAAACTTTAACACTAATTTGTTAAGAAGTTTGAACCATCCTTCCTGCTAGGCCATTGGAAGAAGGATGCCATGGTGGTGTATATAAATGTTGTATTTAATTTCTTCTCAAATTCATAAAATTTTCCAGACATAAGCTGCTGCCCATTATTGGTAACTATCACTACAAGCTTACCACAATCTGCTACAATGTAACACATGTGTGTAACTAGAGTAGACACCATAAGATTCATCATCCCTTTCACATCAGGCCATTTAAAGTAAGTATCAATTGCAATTAACAGATAATGTCCAAGAAAAGGTCGTACATAATCACGATGTACTCTTTCCCAAGCAGTCTCAACTTGCAGCCATGTACACAAAACTGAACGTGAAGGTGCATTTGCTATTGATGGGCAAGCCTGGCATAATTTATCTCAATGGTGATATCAGTGTCAATATTTGGCCATCGAACTAAACTTATAGAAAAATAGCCATACTATAATTCCCATCTTGATGTGCCATATGAATTAAATATAACAGATTATCTCGTAATGAAAATTGAATAACCACTCGCTTGTGCCAAATTAATACAATCTGAGTGCAATGACAATGATGATTTCAATCAAAACGGTTTGTAGCAATAATTCATTTTGTACCTTATCTAGTCAGCCAGAATCTATACAACCTTTTACTTTTTTAAGTACTTTACCATTATCTGCAGCCTATGCAATGTCACTTGGTGACAATAACTGCAAATTCCTAGCATCAAGAAGATGCACGCCACCTAGATCTTGAAAGCCGTCACTGAAAATTGGTTGCAGTAATCTACTTAAACAGTCTGTATGCTCCACCAATTTAAGAGATTTATCACATAACTTGTAATCAAATGAACTCGAAATGAGCGTCCACCTTAACATTCTTGGAGATAAATATACTGATGTCGCTTTATCACGTGCAAGTATACCCAGTAATGGTTTACGATCTGAAATGATATTAAACTAATGAAATGCTAGACACGAAATAAAATTCTTGACTGCAAAAATGATTACAAGACCCTCTCAATCCAGTTGAGAATAAGCATGCTCTGCTTTCGAAATGTTCATGACATGTATGCAATCAGAACCTCCCGCATTTTACCTGATTGCTAACATGGTATGATATAAGCAAGCACTGCACACCAACTCCCACCTGTGAGAAATCAGCTGTAATCACCTAAGGCAGATCTGGATTATAATGAACAAAACCTGTTTACTAGTCAATATATCCTTTACTATTTGCAGTGCCGCTTCAATTTCCGTATTCCAAATCCATGAAGCTTTGGAATCTAATAAACGGTATACAGGTTCCAATACGGTAGCCTTATCTTTAAAAAAACATACCATAAAATGAAATCAGGCCCACCAAAGATCAAAGTTCCTATTTGGTTTGTAGACTCAATGGAAGCAGCCTGCCATACACATTTTTCAGAATTTACCTTCAAATCAGCATCAATAAGTACCTGTAAAACTTGTATCATACTGGCTTGGTATTGCCAATCCTGGCTTGAAGTTCAGTCCTTAACTGGCACTAATAAACCATCTACCACCCGCAGGAATGCTGACGATGCAACTTCAATACCAAAATGTAAACGAGTAACCTTGTGCAGACCTTATACAGTATTTCCTGTCAAAATCTGGGATGTTTCTTTATCTACTGGAATCTGAGTGTATGCCTCAAGAAAAGAATTCCATAAAAAATACTACCCGACATTTCTGACAGTACCTATGGCTAATAGTATGTGACCTATATATCAGCATAAACTGCATAGTTAAGGTTTGGCATCAGTCACCATATCGAATTAGTTAATTTTTTGCTCTTACGAAATTTTGAAAAGAAAAATGGGAAATTTGTTACTATAATATCAATTAAATTTACCTTGCACTACAACAAAAGCATTGCAGTTGGACATTTAACATATATTTTAGTTATAATTAGTCAATCAAATTGAAAGTATAAAAAAATTGTTTCCCTTATAACGCCTTAAAAATACATTAAAAGTTCAACTGCGATGCTTTTATTGTAGCGCGAGGTAAATAGAATTGATATCACAGTAACAAATTTCACATTTTTCTTCTCAAAATTTCATAACGGCGAAAAATAAAAAAATTCAATATGGCTACTGATACAGAGCCTTAACAGTGTCTTTATAATCAGCACAAAGTCTTAAGGTACCACTTTGTTTTACAACTGGAACAATAGCAGTTGCCCAAAGGCCAACATGACTCACCAGAGTCCGTACAAGTCTTTGCACATTGGCCTCAATGTTCTCCTCCATTCTCGAAGTCAGTGAAAATGCCACAGACTGAACTCAATGATAAACAGGAGTAACTGTATGGTCCGATTCTAGATGTAATAGGGGGCTTTGGTAACAACCTGTATCAATGCCCGAGACAGCTGGAAGTTTTTAATAACATGCAAGAAATCTACCTTAGATATATTCTAATGAGGTCTATCTAGAGCCAGAAAATGTATACCTTGAATAGAAATATTTAAGGCGTCAAACCAAATGTGACCTAGAAGATTCTGCCCCATTCTATCCACAACCAAAATAGGAAGAACGTAAGGAACTCCTTTGTGCTAAACAACATCGGGGTTGGCATCGTTGCTGCTGGTGTGTAGCAATACAGCACTCCTGTATCTGATCACTAAAGTTTAGCAGGAGATACATTGCTGACCATTACCAAAACACAATCTTTTTGCTGAAACTGTAATATTTGCACGAAATATATTTACCCTAACTAGTGCTATACAATAAAAGATAATAAACTATGTTTATGATGTAATGAAGATGTACATTTGTGTAATGTTAACCAGTGCCTACTGCTTACTGAAACAACTACGGACCCCTGGCACAGACAACTCTCAGTGTTATCAGGATTACAGTGAAATAAATTGAAAAAATAAAACATTAGCATCAAATATATAAATATTGGACATTTAATCATTGATTTCAAGCTGTATTTAAAAAAAAAAAAAAATGAAAAGCTGCTAAAATTCCAGATTGGACTGCAAGAATCTTAAAAATTTTTGGTGGGGTAAGTGCACTTGACGTATCTTCGATAATGTCATTAGAGACGGTGACACACAACTTGAGACAATGACAGGAGCTGGGAGAGGAGTCAGCCATGGCTTTAAGGAACCATCCCAGCATTTTTATAGAGCGATTTTGGGAAAGCATGGAAAATCAAGATGGCTGAAGCTAGGGATTCTACCCGGCTCTTCCTGAATGGAAGTTCAACGTGTTACCAATGTGTCACCTTGCTCAGTAATAAAAAAAAATTTATTTTGGTTTCATATGAAAACTGGTAAGGTTGTGAAGTAAGACTTGAATTGGAAAACTGTTAACAACATGGTTTAGTTTGTAAAATAAACAATATTAGGGAAACTGAAGAAAAACTTAAAAATCTAAGGTTAATAAATAATAAAAAGCAAAATCCTCAAAATAGATTACAGTGAACCCTCGAAAACTCGGACTAAAAGGGGGAAGAAGCTGTCCGAGTTACGATTTGTCCGTGTTATCGAGGGGTGTCCGGGGAGGTGGGGTAAGCAGTCATTAATCACAAGAAACGCGAAGAAATTAGTATGCTATCATTTCTACAAGCAAAAGAGGCTGCAGTAAATACTGTTTTGTACATAACTATCGTATCAAGTTACGAGAGGGCCGCCATACAGTGGGAAAATTAACGCTAATGTGGAGAACTATAAAAGAATGTCAAACAATGTGGGCAGTCAGATCTTTATTAATTTTTTTATGCTGCTACTTCTGGCTGATACTTTTTTTTTATCTCTGTGCTAGAAGCTGGCACCAAGGCACCCTTCTATTGCATAAAAGCTTTCGTCTGGCTGGCGACAGCCAACGTGCGTGCACATGTGAGAGAGATAAGTAATGATCATTGGAGATAAGCTAGGGAGGTTGCGAGCGGAAGTTGTCAAGGTCAACCGGTACAGTCTCGTGCAATACAAACATTGCACGTGACCACACGCATCTCACACAAGATGTTTACATTGAAAAATACCTCACCTCCGTATGTCACAGTGTAGGGGCAGCAGCCAACTGCTAGCCTAATAGTTACTCTACTCTCCTACAAAGTTACAAAGGTATTAAAATAATTTTCCTCGCATACATGAATAAAAACGGTACTGTAATTAACAGTCCTTCTGGGTCACTGTACATTATGTGAACACATTTTAACACTACCAATTTTAAAATAAAATTTTATGTGTGTAAATTGCATCATAATTTACATCTTTACTCTTACACAAATTATCATAAAGCAATAAAATTTTAATAATGTTCTACAGAATTACCGTATTTACTGGCGTAATCACCACATATTTTTGACCAAATTTTAGGCCCAAAAAATGGGGTGCGGCCATTATAAGGGGTTTTCAAAATAATTACCTTCTAAATTTTTTTTGTGTAGAATACAACAAATGTACATTTTTTATATTTAATCGTTCATAACACCACCATTTCTTCTTAAAATAAAGAAAAAGATTTTGTCGTTGTATAGTAAACATGGAAAAATTAAGACAACAAAATCTTGTTAATCCACTCATGTGCTACACTCAATGAAAGTCGTTTAAAATCATCCCGCATAATATGTTTACATTTTACGGTCCATTACATGTACGCTATTATTTCCCGTGAAGTAGTTTATAAACAAACCCGATTCACCCTTAAAACATTACAACTCTCCAGACGCCTTTACCTTATCAACAGAGCATCATCAACCAGCGAGCGTGACTCATCATGTCCGGCTTGGGCATGGATGTTGTGTTGTTCTTCTGCTCTTGAAAACATAGTTGTTAAAGGGGCGTAAAACCCTCTCACCAATTTTTCTACATCGCAATTCGAAGCAATGATTTTAAATTTTTCTTTAATGTCCCGAACAATTTGTTTTGCAACCCTGAATTCATTGCACATACCAGAACAAAATAATTTTCTGTTTATGTGTCATTGTAACCCGTAGTAACCGTCATTTCACAAGCACCATGCTGAAATGTTTGTTTACGACACACGTGCCTGGCTCACTTGGCGAAGAGGGAGGAAAGATAAGGAAGTGAGAGGTCGGCCTGCTGCGTTGCATCTTTACTCGCACGTCGTGTGCCTCGCTAGCAACATTTTACCACACGGAACTTGCCAGATATTTACTGTCTGATTATTAAAGGCTGAGTAGCGATGGACGACTACGTTATAAAGTTTAATACTGTTCTAAAATATAATGTCATGAATTTAAATCCAGCAGAAACTATTTTTATGTCTTTGAATAAAGAAATAATTAATTAAAAATTATTGAATTTCTTTTAAAAATTCTGTCCAAGTTATCCGAAGTCCGGAACATCAAGGTCCGATTTATCGAGGGTTCACTGTACTACTATCGTAGTTCTTAATATGCGGTTATCCACTGTTCCATTTAACTTATTTATTTTCCAACAAAGCATCACTGAATTTTATTAAACTGCAACAATTTGTCTTGAGTTTACATTGTGATCTGCACTCTCTGGTCTCACCAATCCCTAGATGTTCTACCAAGTGGGAGGTACCACAGGCATATCTCCAACAAGCATCTGCACTCTAAGAGAGAGGTAAACCTAAAGGGTAGATCTAGTGGATATGTTTTTGCTTGGACTCAGATGTTAAAAATAGATTAAAGACGTGAGGCAGAGTACAGAGTACCTTATGAAATCAGTTATCAGTTCAGTAAATCACTAGTTCACAAAATATAAACACTAACTTTAGTTTTAGAAGCATGATGGTACAGAAAAAATAAGAAAGCATAGATAATATCAACCATTTATTTAACGGTTGAAAGATCTTCAAGCAAGAAACAACAAAACCACATCAATAAATAACAAAAAAAAATTACCATATAAATGTTTGTTCAAAACATTTAACATTTTTTTGACAAGAACTTAATTAATAAAAAGAATTATTATTATTTTATGTATGTAAATTTATGTTTTAGGGGATCCCTGATTAAAGAAAATTAAATAGTCTAAGTAATTAACACTTTAAGTAAACATTTTTTTGTAGGTCATTGTTCCAAAACTTCAGAATTTCTTTTGTTGAAACATATAGATATTTGAAATTACATTGTCCAGTGAACTATAAATACTTTTTTTTTAGTTTATGCTACTTGAAGGTCGGTGGTCTTCATTAAAAAAATAGAAAAATTAGAAATACTGACATTAAGCTGCCTCAGCCATCACAGACAGTAGAGGGCAGGTGGGACAGATTCCACTACAAGGCCATTGGATTGGAGAAGAGTTCCCTGCGGAAACTCCCGAATTAATCAGGAATCAGAGAGCCATAAAAACAGCGTGGTGACGCCCTCAAGGGCACCTCCGACGGCGGATGTCTTAAACAGATTTGAAGAAAACCAAGCAAACTCTGCACCAGAAATTTTCAATAGTCAACCATGATTACTGTTTCGGAGAAGAAGGAAGAAGACTACAGATATTTTCAAAGATATAATTGCCCACAAATAACATTACGTGTTCGCTTCACTTTAACGATTCAATAGGTCGAATCACTGAGTGTAACAATCGTACTTCATGGAGTAATATTTGGACAATAAAATAAGTGGCTATTTTGAAAAAAAAAATTAATTCATACAAATTGAGGTTTTTTAGTAAGGATTTACATCAATAAAGAAGGATCAGCAGCAGTCTTGTCTGACAGTAACATCAGAGTGTACTAAAGACTATTGTCTTATTATAGAATTTTTTATGGCCATTAAAATATGTGAATTAACGGATTACCAAAAAAAAACACAAATAGAAGTAGTAAAGATAACTGATAATGGGCACTTTGCATATACACTGAAACCAGAGCATAAAATAAATTGCAACTATTAAAACATTGTTACATAATAAAATACAAGTACAGTGAATCCTCGATAACTCGGACCTCGATGTCCCGGACTTCGGATAACTCAAACAGAATTAAAAAAAAAAAATTTAATTAAATTATTTTTTGGTCAGAAATCATAAGAAAATTGTGTCTGCCTCATTAAAATCCATCACGTTTTATTTAAAAACAGTATAAGCTTTAAAGGCAGTTGCTCATCGCTACATAGCCTTTAATAATCCCACCGTAAAATATGTGGCAAGTTCCGCGTGGTTAAATGTTGCTAGCGAGGCGCGCGAGTAGAGATGCAACTCAGCAGTCAGACCTCCCTTCTTTATCTCTCCTCCCACTTCGCCGCGCGGGCCACACACGCACGTGCGTCGTAAATAAACATTTCAGTATGATGCTGGTGAATTGGACGGTAACTACAGGTCACATTGTCACCTAAAGGGAAATTTCTTTTGTTCTGGTATGTGCGATAAATTCAAGATTGCAAAACAAATTGTTCCGGACATTAATAA